>KE150735.1:107742-133563 GCA_000411095.1 Aethionema arabicum
AGAAGGATGAGTATTTTAGATTCAATAAGAGTACGCTTGATTTTTCTTTTTCCTTTAAGAGTATAACAGAAATTGATCCGAGTAAAAGGCTGTCGAACAATGCGCAAAAGACGTTTACACTCTCAACTGATAAACTTGGTGTGTCAGAACATAATCTGAAAGAGCAGTATGAAAAGATTGTAGCTAATACAGTGGATTTGGCGAATATTAAGGCTCGGGTTGAGGAGAAGAGGAGTGCACTTTTTGACATAGGACTTAAAGTGGAGGAACTCAAGAAAAAAAAAGGATTGAAGACAATTGATGACATTGTCGAAATGCTGAAGGACATAGTTGTTTTGTTGTTATTAAAATGTAGCTTTTTTGTGATCAGTATTCCTCTCTGGTTGTGGTGTTATAAAAAGCAAACATATTATCTCGTTTTCATTCTTGGGACAAATAGTTTTTTAATCTAAATTTGTGTTGGCTAATTGGATGAACTGAAATTGAATGGTATTAATGTTGCAGCACTTCACTTGCAAACAGATCTAACGTTTGGTTCTAGAATAAATGAATATTTATCCTTGCTTAATCTAGAATAAATGGATATTTATCCTTGTTTAATCTAGTCGTTGATGTAATAATCAAGATGACACATCAGACGATTTATGAAATTAGAGTAGAGAAAAAGAGAAGAAACGGTTAGAGAGAAAGATAAGGTTAGAGAGAAAAAAATAGAGAAAAAGATAGATTAAATGATGAGATTGAGACAAATAAAAAGAAAAAGAAAGTTTCAAAACTTTTTAAAAGATATTGGAGGGATGTAGACGTGCAAAAATTGAAATTTTGACTTTAGGTGGGAAATTTAGAATTTTGGGTTTTTGTGGGAAATTCAATTTTTTCTGGGTTTTATCATATAGTTGTTCCACCAATTTTCTGGTTGTTCGAATTTACTAATAGTGCACTTTTGGGTGTTTTTCTATATATGTAGTTGAACGACGATTAATGTTATAAATTCCAGTTGCACACTTCTAATTTTATGTTTTGTGTAGATTTAATACTTATCACAACACTAAGAATTGTCAAAAAAACATTATACTCAATTTATGTTTGGTTAGTTGATTTTAATTACCTAATTGGGCATGCCAAATTCGGTTTGGTTAGTTTTGGTTATAATTGGTTCAATTTTGTAGAATAATTGTTGTAATTTTTTTTTTTTTAATTTAAAATCTAAGGGTATTTTTGGAAGTTCGCATAAATAATAGAAGGATTAGTATTTTAGATTCAATAAGAGGACGCTTGATTTTTCTTTTTCCTTTAAGAGTATAACATAAATTTATCCGAGTAAAAGACTTTTGAACAATGCGCAAAAAACGTTTACACTCTCAACTGATAAATTTGGTGTCTTAGAACAGAATCTGAAAGAGCAGTATGAAAAGATTATAGCTAAAACAGTGGATTTGGAGAATATTAAGGCTCAGATTGAGGACAAGATGAGTGCACTTTTTGACGTAGCACTTAAAGTGGAGGAACTCAAGAAAAAAAAAGATTGAAGACAATTGATAACATTGTCGAAATACTGAATGACATAGTTGTTTTGTTGTTATTAAAATGTAGCATTTTTTTGTGATCAGTATTCCTCTCTGGTTGTGGTGTTATTAAAAGCAAACATATTATCTGGATTTCAATCTTCGAACAAATAGTTTTTAAATCTAAATTTGTGTTAGCTAATTGGATGAACTGAAATTGAATGGTATTAATGTTGCAGCACTTCTCTCGCCAACAGATCTAACGCTTGGCTCTAGAATAAATGAATATTTATCCTTGCTTAATCTAGAATAAATGGGTATTTATCCTTGTTTAATCTAGTGTCGTTGATGTAATAATCACGATGACACATCAAACAATTTATGAAATTAGAGTAGATTACGGTCTATCCTTCGCGAGGATGTCACCTAACAGCGAAGGTAATCTATTGGAAACAATTGCTAAGTCTCTCATTTGGGCTGGAAAAAAAAAATCTCCTTTCGGCCAGAAAAAGAAAAGAAAAAGAAAGTCTCTCCTTTCGACACTTCTTCAGGTTTTTGAAAACATCTCTTCCGATTCAGATCCTTATTCAGATTTTTCTTCCTTTCTGCTTGATTTGTCTTTCTATTTGTTAGGTTTTAGAGACTGTTTCGTTATTAGGGTTTAGAGAACTGTATAAGAGTGTCGTCAGATTATTTCTTTCCCTACAGAATGGATAAACTTGTTAAACGTCTTACTCCTTATTCTGCTCCAATGATCAAGGTTGTGAAAGAAGCTCAACATGATACATTTGATGAGCTTTTGTCAAAGAAAACAGAACTTGTAGAACTTAATACATCATTGACAGGTATCGATGATAAAATCCAAGAAATTAGGAAAGAACTTCAGGTTGTGGAAATTGCTATAGAACAAAACTCGGCTGATTTGATACAATCTATCAACAATTGTGCTGAAAAGAATATGTTGGCATAGATTCAAGAGATTACTATGGTGTTCAAGTGTGAAGCTGTGAAATTGGATGATATTGAGAAGCAGAGTAGAGAGGAGATTTCTCAACTTCAAAGAATAGAAAAAACAATCGATGACACTGTCAAAATGCTGAAATTGGGGATAGCCTCAAGATGAAAGATGAAGGATATAGATGCAGTTCTTGAGTAGATTAAAAAGAAACAGAAAACCAGACATTGAATGCTGGTGTAGCAATATCTTTTGTTTATTTTCTCTATCCTTTGGAAAATTTTCTTCTAGTTCTTGTGTTTTATGTTGAAATTGTATACATTTTATGTTGAATTGGAGATTTTGGTGTGTTGATGGAACAGTTAGATGGTTTGATTAATGAATTAGGATTTACACAGAAGAAAGCAGATTCACATGTGAGATGGTTGTTTCCAATAACATAAAAGTTAAAGAAACAGAACCATGGCATACATTTTTTGAAAACGCTGCTTATGCACCTCAATTCTCTAGAACTCTTCAATTTCTACAATAGATTTGGTGTTCTTTTTGTCTAATGAAGAAGAATGGACTTGGTTTCCTGGTTTTCTAGTTCTTAGCTTTCGTTGAATCTCTCGTATTTACATTATCCATTTTTTGTAGAGATGGATTCTTGTATTTAGGTATGGGGTCTAATGAAGAATCAGAGAGAAAATCAATAGAGAATGATAGTTCAAGTACTGTGTCAAAGAAAGTTGCAGACCTGTGGAAACAAATGAACGAGGGAGTACCTAACAAGCGGCTCAATTTTGTCTCAAAGAGCTCAAACACTTCTCGCCCTCTCAAAACAAAACTAATAATGTCAGAGTTTCTTTCTCTCTCACTATTTGAGTTCTATTTATTCTCTTGATTGGTTAACTAAAATGTGGACTACTTATTCTTTAATTACCGTTGGTTTTTTAGCATAATGTTGTCTTCTCCTCTCGTGTATGAGAAGAAACGTGCATTTGCAAGTGAGAAGAAACGTGCATTTGCAAGTGAAGAACAGAAGCAGTGTAGCTAAACAGATGACCACAAGGGACTCCAGCACAATCACAATCCCTAGAACTGTTACCCCAAGTGGTTAGAGAGAAAGCAGTCATCGCTTGAAACTGGAGAAACAAAAGACATGTATTTTACCATATACACGTACCATGAGCGAAAAGAGAACTTAAAAGTCTCTTTCTGATGAGGTTAACGCGAGCTTGTGCGTGTAAAGGTAGTGAAACTCTCTCTGTGCAGTATAGGAAACACCCATAGTTCCCCATGTCACTCAGTTTCAGGGTCAACGCAGCACCGTTTTCTCCACCCTGCACAAGAGATATTGTGATGATACATGCTTATGAGTAACCAAAATATGTACCATTTCATTAGAGAATGCATAGAGAACGAATCTGTTGATGTTGAATATGTCAGATTTGAAGATCAACTTGCTGATATATTGACAAAGGCGTTGGGAAGAGTCCGTTTTAAGGGACATCGATTGAAAATTGGAGTGATCAGCACCAAGTAGACACACACTTAGGGAGTGATTGTTATTGTCCTCTTAGTAAGTCTGTGGGTGTGTTTGGTTCTAGTTTCCGTTATTTCAGTTAATTGTTGCTCGTTTTGCCTACTGCAAGTTGGATTGCAAGTAGAAATGTTTGTATGTTTGTAATTTTTCTAAAGTAAGTGAGTATATCTTTGTATAACTTTAGTAGTGTGTAAGTTCAGTTACTTATGTTGTTTAGGAAGTTAATGGTCTTTAAATAATGGAAATCATGGAACAATTACTTATTTTTAAGTTTGTATAAATATATTTATTCAGCGTTCCAAAAACGAACTCTTGTTTATTGATCATAATTTGATTTGTGTAAACGGTGAATTACAGATAACAACTTAATCGTACAAGAGGAAAAAGAAAAAAAACAAATAAAACATGGGTTATGAATCTTATTAAGGCTAGGTATTCGGGTATCCGTTTGGTTTCGGTTCGGTAGTTTTTGTTCTTCGGTTTTTCGGTTCCTTAACTATAGGATCCGTTCGGTTATTTGAAGATTTCGGTTTGGATCCGGTTCGGGTTCGGGTTCTGTTCGGGTTCAGATACTTTATAATAATATTCAAAAAATACCCGAAAAACTTAAAAATTACCCGAAAAACCAAAAAAAATACACTAAAAAAATGAAAAAGTACTAAAAAGCACAAAAAATACCTAAAAAACCAAAAAATTACCCGATAAAAAAAAAGTATGGTTACTTTCGGGTACCCAATAGATATCAGTTCGGTTCCAGTTATTATCCGATATCCATGGATCCCGAGTTTAGTATCCAATAGGTACTTTGTACCGGTTCCGGTTCGATTCCAGATCTCTTTTTTTAGTTCGGTTTCGGTTCAGTTTTTTGGTTCCAGTTTTTATGTCCAGCCCTAAATCTTATGATTTAAAGAAAATTTTATTTTTGGCGATAACATTACTACCTTTATATATTTATAATTATTTATTTATATAGTTTTATTTATTTGGACTGGATAAAACATCACTGGCAAAAAATACATAAAGCTTCAAACTTTCGAGAAACGAAAAAAAAATAAGAGCAGTAATGGCGGCATCTGTTGCGATTCTATCTCCCCCACCACTTTCATTACCTCTCTCTTCATCTCGCTCCTCCTTCTTCTCCACCGCCGTCGTTTCCAATTGCTTAGCAGTGACCCAACGACCTAAGACCCGTTCTTTGGTGGTGGGTCGACCCGGAATCTGGCCTAAACCGGTGAGAAAGCAACTCTCTTGTAATGCCTTGTTTGGTCTTGGTGTACCTGAGCTTGCTGTGATTGCTGGCGTGGCTGCGTTGCTTTTTGGGCCTAAGAAACTTCCTGAAATTGGCAAGAGTATTGGGAAAACTGTCAAGAGTTTTCAACAGGTTGGTCTGAAATTACTGAATTTTGTTTTGATTGATGAGAAATTGATGGAAAAAGGTTTGAAATTTCAGTTTAATTGGTTCCATTTCTGCTATAGATTGATGGGGTTTCACTTAATTCAAAGAAAATGATGGAAAAGGGGGAAAACTTGAGCAGTTCTAGAGTTTTTGGTGCTTAATTACATATGAGAAACTTTGTTAGATTGTATTTGGATTTGGAGTGAAAGATGTAAGGAGAGATTGTGTTCTTTTATGGGATTTGATGTTTTAGATGCTTAGTAGTATATGATTTCTGTCTCGATTCAGATGGAAATTGATAAGAATTTTCACAAAGATGGGAAATTGAGTGGGTAAATGTGATGTTTGTTTTCATCAATTTCTCTGTTATTAGCTTTTGTGTGCAATTTCTGCTATGTTTATCCACACTTTCTGTATTGATTTGCTATGTGAGTGATGAAGTTTATCTCCGGGTTTACACGTTGCAGGCTGCAAAAGAGTTTGAGTCTGAGCTTAAAAAGGAACCTGATTCCGGTGCCGGTGCCGATTCATCTGTTGAAACACCGGTGGCAATGAGCAACAAAGAAGAGGAGAATAAAACTGAGGTTTCAAGCTCAAAGGAAAATGCATAATGAAACTTATTTAGGATTTGCTTTTTCTTGTAGCTTACCATATTCAACTTTTCAAAATCAATTTATGCAACCGAGTTTTGATCAATCTCCTAGTCAATGTCTTATAGAAAACCCCCCAAAAGCCGAATCCATCTTTTGTTGAATCTAGCTAAGATAAAACCCTGCAAAACTCACCAAAACTTAAGATTTAAAGTTTGCACAAACTGAATTGTAGATTAATCATAGTATTTTAGATGATCAAGTATCTCAGTTTGGTCAAAAAAACTATATTATTAACTATCAAAATAGTTTTTTAAACCCAATTGAGCTCTTTAAACTCTAAATCTTAAGTCATATTTTTGTTTAAATCTTAATACAATTGTTTCAATTTGGAGACTATAGTTTAAAAAATCCGATAGTAGTTAAATAATCCGGCTATCAAAATTTAGAGTTTAAAAAACCATTTTGATAGTATAAATTTCTTTTTCGGTAAATAGAAATAATTCAAGATCTAAAATACCAAAATCTCCATCGTAAAAACTGTGAGAACGTTTCTGGTTCATGAAACATACAGACAAAACAAAGATATAATTTCTCTAAGACCATTGTTTTTGGTCATTACAAAACATTGGTTCAAAACTAAGTACAAGAATAAACTTCTAGTTCATTCACTGAGCTAGCTTCTGTCTCTTTATCCTCTCTAATGCACCAAGAGTACTCTTAGCCCCACCGTCATCACCGCCACCACCACCACCTTCCTCGGCTTTATCGTCTTCCTCTCGTTTTCTAGCGAGTCCTCCGAAAACAGCGGCTGGAACTTCCTTCTGCGATATCTCCACATTATCTTCTCCTTCTGATTCATCACTCTCTTCAGGTAATTCAATATCTTCTTGATTTCCTGTTAAGAGTTTCCCACCGTTCTCCTCGGTTTGCTGCGATATAACTCCGGCGCTCACGAACCCGACTCTTCTTCCTCCGTCTTTAACGCCATCGTTGGTTGCTTTAGGAGCTATAAGCTGTCTCTCTAGAGCAGCCATTTCATCGTCTGGAAGACCTGCTTTCTTCAGTTCATCTTTCGCTTCTTCCACATCTACTAGCTTGTCCTTTTGCATCATGTTCTCCGGTAAAATGAAATGAGTCTAAAAAAAAGTGAACATGATAATATAGTCAGCTTCCATCTCCAAGTGAAGACTAAACATGGATATGTACTCAGAAATTACAAAAAATTGTAGCATTATTAGCAAATGAAATCGATGCAAACGCAAAAGTCAAGGATCAGATCACATTATTAGAAACTAAAGTCTTAATTTTTAATTTAACTAACCTGACTGTAACTGGCGGAGACACTTCTTTTGATACGAAGCATTTCTCTGTAGGTATCTTCATTTCCATGCTGGACTTCAAACTCGTGCCATTTGTTCCAGAATTCAGGGTCTGATCTTGGATCTGCAAACTGAGAGGCATACTTATACACTCCACGAGCACGATCGATTTCTCCCAAGCTTCTCTCCAGCTCTGCAAATTTTATGCACATAATCTTCACATCTTTGTGTGGAAGCCCAGTATCTATTGCATTCTGATATATATCCCTTGTTCTGGGAACACCAAATATCTCAGCTGCACGAGCAATGTATATCTCGTACATCTCAAGCCTCTGGTCCTCTGGAACGTTTTGGGTTGCTTTCTCGTAAACATTCATAGCTCGCTTTGCAAGACCATAATCTTCTTCAAGTTTTGCATACTGAAGATATAAGGTCCTTACAGCATCAGAAGGAGCCTGAAGGAAAAATAGAAAAGGAGTAATTAGATTATCTGAGTATAAACAAGGTCTAAGAGCTAATGGCCAATCTAAGCAGTTAAATTTGATGTTTGCTTACCATTGAGACAGCATGCTCGAACAATTCTCGTGCCCGCTCCAGCTTTGTCTTCCCATATCTCTTAACAAACTTCGTAAGATACGTTACCCATATGTCTTTTACATGGGGATACTTGAATATCTTGACACCTCTTTCATACACCTTGAATGCATCTTCAAAGTATTTATTTTCCTCAAGAAGGAAAGCATAATTCAAAATAATCTGAGGTGTAGCTATTCTTAGATCCAAGATTTTCTCATAGACTGCTCTTGTCGATTCTAATGTACCCAGGCTTTCTTCCAAATCAACGTAAAATGACCAAAGCCTCAAAGATCTATGCAGTTTCATCTGGACTGGTTCATTCCCGTCAGCAGCTACTCTCCGTCTGACTTCTACTGATGGTACAGCTGTAGCACGCCTCATTAGCTCTAACGCTCCTTTGAAATTCTTGTGTCTTAACTCCATCTCAGCCCACTCACACCACACACTCGCAAGATGATCCACGTTTTTGTAGTTTACTTGGACCGCCTTGTCAAAAATGACTCTTGTATTGACCAAGTCTTTATGGGTTTCGTATAATTTGGCAAAAGCAACCCACAAGGTGTGAGGCTTCCCAACTGCTTTCATAGGATCCACAGTTCTTACTGCCTCCGTGTATGTGAGAATCTGCTTTGCTGCATTTCCCTCGAATATTTTGACTCTTCGATGCCATTGTTCCACATTGTGAGGATTTTGCCTTAGAAGAACACTGTTTGCAAGTGCTGGTCTTCTGTTCATCAGTTCTTCTAAGCGAGCCAACCGCAGATCAACATCATTATCATCGTTTAACCAAAAACCATGCAATATCTTTGTCCGAAGCTCTTTCACTGAGAGTAAAGTATTATGGCGGACATCCTCATCATCCTCTATGCCATTCTCTTCAATTTCATCTTCTTCATCACTACAACTTATCATCTCCATTCTTTTAGCAACAGTACTTTCCTCAAATCTCGAATAAACGTCAAATATAACACTGAAGTCTCTCACGGTCACCACTTTCATCATGCCTTCCTCATAGATATCCCTAGCTTTCTCAAGCAAATTCTTTCTAATGTAATAATCTGCAAGAGAAGTCCAGAGCATTCCCACTTCGTCTGTAAACTTTCTAATGCCTCCCCTAATAATAGCATCAACATTGAGACCTGATATGACATTGGCATGGTGAACAAGCAAATCACAGAGCTCCATCCACAACTTGTGCTTTGTCTTTCCTTTTATAGAGTAGAATTGGTCATCATTCAGAACAGAGGCTAGTCTCTCTGCAGACTCTTGCCAACGAGCTGATTTCACCAGAAACTCAATAAACTCCTCAATATGAGTTGGATCATACATAAGATACCTTCGATAAACCCTAAGTGAGGTCTCAATAGGAATACCTTCCTGACTCACAAAAACAAGATAGGGCTCCCAGATCCGATCATGTTGGGTGACAGGCAGAGCACATAGCGCACGGTCAAAAGTTCTCCGCGTCCTAGTAATCAGTTTCTGTACTGTAAGAGACTGAAGATACATGACCCATATCCTCGGCATCTTGTGCATCGTCACCAAAGCTCTTTCAAAAGTATTGTTGAGAGTCTCATACTGAGGATGCGTAACAGGGAGATTCCTAACTATATCCAGACGTTCCCTAAGGTAAGCATACCACAACTTATAGCTACCAGGAAGAGCTTTAAGAGCTCTCTCGTAGATAATGAAACGCTTCTTGAATGGTGCCTCAGCTTTAGCAATCAGATATCTCCACCACAGCTTCAAGCTAAAAGGATTTCTAATAATCTCCTCCTCGTAAACGAGATCATCTTCAGAAGGATAAAGATCTTTCGAAATCGACATCGCTAGATCTACAAAACCCGGCGTTAGCAGAGCGCCGTTGAGCGATTGAGAAATCACTCTAGTCGAAATCGAAGAAGTAGAACCCTACAGTACCGAGCGAGGTGAAGAAATGTGAAATCCGGCGTGCGTGAAGGCTTTTAGGGTTCGGAAAAAAGAGGATTTTAACCCCTTTTGTTTTTCGTCGAGTAAGATTTTAACTTAGAATCTACAGATAACTCTTTTTTTTTTCCGGGCACAAGGATTAAAACTTAGAGGCGGAACCGAGATGTATTTGAGTTTGATTTTAAAAAAATATTTTAATTTTTATTTTAACTAAATATTTTAAATGAAGTTAAAAAAAAACTAAATACTTTAAATTTAAAATCTTTAAAAAATAAATAAATAGAGCATACAAAAGACAATTAAAAGACGATATATATATATATATATATCTTTTAAAATATTAAAATATATAAAAATTATCTTATAATAAAGTGAATTTAAAACATCCATGGCTGAGAAATTATTGACATATTGTTTACATTTGATAAGATTTCATATTATTTATATTGAAATTTTATGGGATATTGTTCATACATCTTTCTAAAATTTGAAAGATAATCTAAAATATAAAATAGAATATTTTTTGTGATTTTTAAAAAATTGTGTGAATTAACAAGAGAGATGATAAGATGTTTATTTATATTTCTCAAAATATTTTTAGTTTTGAATTCAAATTTTAAATTTAATAATAGAAAAATTATATATAATTTATAGATTAGTTTTCAACAATAGAATTAACAAGGGTGGATCTAATTTCATTACAAAAGCTGAAAAATCAAAAATATATAGTTAACGGATCTCGTAAAAATTAACATTGTGATTAAAAATGATTAGAAGACGTTTAGTTGGGCAATATAAAATGTTTACCAATTAAAATTTTCTACAATTTATCTATTAATCAGATATACCATTGTCCATTAACAACAACAAAAAATGATAAGAAATTTAATAGGGTAATATTTGATAGTAAAAAAGTTACATTTTTCTCGTTTTTGTGATTTTTTTTCTCCATCAAAATTTCAAACATTTATGAGACAAATATTAAACCCAAATGTTAATCTACCTAATAAAACTTTATATAAGCAAATGACTCTCTCTCCCTCTTTTCTAAATCTTCATCATATTTATATATTACCTTAATCTTAGTTTTGGTTGTTTCAACTTGAGTATTTGTTCTAATTATGTTCATTTAAATGTATAAGTTAGTAATTTAGATTAAAAAATTTGTCGTCGGATACTAAACATCGTTATTTCGGATTCAACGTTATATAATTAGTACGGTATAAATCTCAATAAATATAAAACTAATCCAAATACATAATAATGAGATTTGTACTTCATTAGGTTTAAGAAGAATTATGAAGCATAATTTTTTTATTTTACTATCATTCTACTTTTAAGTCAAAATATTGTCAAAATTTCATGAAGTCAAATAATAGATTCATGTGATACATTGGTCATTTTGATAAATTACATAACAAATGTATCCGTTTGCACATCAAATAAAAAATAAAAAATAAAAAATAAAACAAAAACATTTTTCCCCGAAAGACATTGCTATAATAATTTGTTCTCCTTTCTCAAAAGTATCCTGCTTAATAGGATTCACTTTCTCGATTCTAACATCGTAGATTGGTGGTAAATCCTACACTTTCTTCATCGTGGCAACCGAATTCAAAATTCATTTGTTGCACTAATCCCGTCATTTACCTATAAGACCGGATTTGTGGTCTAAAATAATGTTAAAAAAAAATTCACTTTCTTTTGTCCTATTTCACATACAAATAAAAGTGTTTCAAGTCAACACAAATTAAGACTCATTAGGAAGATTGCATTACAGAACATGCAACAGCTTGTGCCCAATGTCGCAATCTTTGTTTCACCTGTTGAGGAGAATCTCCTACACGACATAACATATATACTTAATGTCTTTACTTAGTTTATCTACATAATGTTTTGATAAGATATAGGGATTACGGTGAAACCTCCCTTTACTTTTTCCGTTTTTTCGAAAAAAAACCTTCAATTTTTAATTTGGTTTCTTAAACCCTAATCTTTCAAAATCTAGCCTTTTTGTCCCCTTATTTTTTTTGTTAAACCAAAACCTTTCAATTTTGGTTTTTTACCCCTCACTTTTTTCATTTTTGCGAAAAAAACCCTCATCCTATAAGCTTTAGGACGTCATTCAACCACCACGAGTGGTAGAGCCAGAAAAATTTGTTGGGGGAAGGGTCATAACTTTTTTTTAAAAGAAATATTAAATAATTTAAAATTTACGGGATAAAAAAAATAACTTTTGCAAAAACAGAAAATGAGAGCAAAAATTGAATTTTGAAAACTTGGGGTTTAAAAAACCAAATTGAAAGGTGATGGTTTTTTTTCGCAAAAAACAAGAAAGGTGAGGGAGCATTTCACCATAATCCCTAAGATGTATAATTATAACGTTTGTTTTACCTGGACTTAGGATCTTTAATGAATCTGAATCTGTTCTTGGACTACAAGGTATGGAGCTAGATGAAGTAGAAGAAGGCAATGAGTTATCTCCACTATTGCTGCTATGGCTACTGCTAGGTGAAGGCATCGGTGAAAGCTGACGATTCACTGCAAAATAAAGATCTAAAGCAGGCAATGTATTACACAACTTTTGCCCAGCTTCTTCATTAAAACCAAAACCTAACTCAATAGACCCTTTAAGCTCTCGTAAATCTTCATCAGTTAGATCTTTCTGCTCATTATCATTTTCAGACACGCATTTATGCTTCTGTATCTTTATCATTTGACGTCTTCGCCTTTCCCAAGCAACATCTCGTGATGACTCACGCATAGATAGTTGTTTCAATAACAGTTGTTTCGGGTTTTGCGAGGTCCCAGACATCGATTTTAACCCAGGTAATGAATCAGGAAGCGATGGTGAAGAAGAAGAGATAGGTAATGTAAGACCTTCTCTTCTCCTCACCATTTCTTGTTACTTTAAGCAAAAGATAGGAGTTTTTTAAAACTTAGTGATGGAAGAGATACCTTGTGCAACAAATAATGACTTCTCTTTACTTAGTTCTTCAGGAGAAAATTGAAGTTTCGGCTTTTGATTCTGTGTTTTAGATGTATGCTCTTCATATGTTGGCCGCGTTTGAACCAATTTACGCGGCCAACAAATAGGCTTACACCGGTCGGGTCGATTAGAAAATCTTCTGTAGGATTCAATCTACCTGAAAATTTTGTCAACCCGACCAAACAAACTGTCACAAAGGGAGATTCAGGGAGCTTTAATGGAAGATAGGGAAAAAAAAATAGTATCTACAATGGAAGGTTAAGCTATTTTTCTCCATTGTTTAAATTTAAATCAAAGACTCAATCCTGATATTTAGGGATTTTCTTTGTTTAGAGTTTTTTTTAACTCTGTAAGAAAACGTGTTTCAGATTTATCATACACTCTATAAGAAAACATATTGACCAAACTTAATAAACCAATGGTTTCTCCGTCTTTTAAGGTCTAAATCAAATTCCATAATATTACAGAAGGAAAATGGTAAAAATAGGTCTTAGAGTAAAAACCCCCCTCAAATTTAATGATAGTTTTTTAGACCTTGAATTTTGATAACCGGAACTTTTGAATCCTAAACCTTAATAACCAGGTTTTTCAAACCGAAATTTCAAATATAAACTTCAAATT
The DNA here is from genome assembly GCA_000411095.1 of Aethionema arabicum. NCBI lineage: Eukaryota > Viridiplantae > Streptophyta > Magnoliopsida > Brassicales > Brassicaceae > Aethionema > Aethionema arabicum. The sequence continues at coordinate 121,154 of KE150735.1, forward strand.
AAAGTATAGTTAATCTAGATTTAAATTATAATTTTTTTTCCTAAAATTTGAAATCATGGGTTAATTTTATGTTCAAAGTTTAATAAATCATATTGGTTTAAAAACAATCAGAATTTCAAATTTCAGGGGTCTAAGAAACAATTTGTAAAGTTAGGAAGTTATTACACCAAATCAGCAAAGTTTCTATTTTACCATTTTCCCTTTTATAAAACATTTGAAACAATTTACTTTACGAGATCCTATATTTAGATTAGATAAAAAAAAAATTTGTGAAATCCATGTGAATAGACTTAAACTAAAGAAATAAAGAAAACCAATATAATATATTTTTTTCTCTAACCATTTGCTAAACATAGCTCCTTCGGTTAATCCTCTCCTCCATAGATTCTTTAACTACTTTTAATTTCTCTTTCCGACAAAACAACTAACACGGAGAACACACCAATAACAAATATTTCAAAGGAAGAGAAAGAAAAGAGAGAGTTACCTCTTGGTCCAGGAGGGGATCCAATTCCTCAAGTTTTCATGGCTTTGATGAAACATCGTTAAGCTGCATAAAACAGAAGAAACAAGCCTCCATTTTTTTTTCTCTCTTGGTGCTTGAGACAAAGACGTACAGGGAAACCCGTCCGATTTTGTTTCAAGCCCAAAAAAAAAGTGAAGCTTTTTAAACCTTTTTGTGTGTTTTAGCCATGAATAAGAAATCTCAGACTTTGTTTACCCTCCTGTGCTTATGGGCTCTTCTGGTTTTTCCATCTCAATCCAACGGTCAAGATATCTCCTTAGGCTGTGGGGCATCAGAACCAGCTGTTGATTCAGACAAGAAAAAATGGGAACCAGACACCAAATTCTTGAAAACTGAAAACACCGTTAACGCCGCAACTACATATCAAGATCCTTCACTCCTCTCCACCGTTCCTTACATGACTGCAAGAATCTTTACATCTCCAGCAACATACGAAATCCCTATAAAAGGCGATAAAAGACATATCCTTCGACTCCATTTTTATCCATCGACATACAACGAACTCAACATTACCAACTCCTTTTTCAATGTGGCAGCTAACGACGTTACTCTTCTTAGCAATTTCAGCGCTGCAATTACATGTCAAGCCTTGACACAAGCTTACCTCGTTAGAGAATACTCCCTTGCACCCTCTGATAAAGATCTTTTAACCATTACATTTACCCCATCAGATAAATACCCAAACGCATTTGCGTTTATAAATGGTATTGAGGTCATTCAAATGCCAGAACTGTTTGATACAGCACCTCTTCTTGGATTCTCAGACCAGATAAAAGATGTCAAGAGTGCAAATCTTCAAACAATGTTTAGACTCAATGTTGGTGGTCAGGACATACCTGGAAGCCAAGACTCTGGCGGGTTAACTCGAACTTGGTACAACGACGCTCCTTACATTTTCAGCGCAGGTCTTGGTATTACCCCACAAGCAGGCAACAATTTCAGGATCGATTACCAAAAAATGCCAGTGTCTATCGCTCCAGCTGATGTGTACAAGACAGCTAGATCACAAGGTCCAGATGGAGAACTCAACCTTAAATCAAATCTCACATGGATGTTCCAAGTTGATACAAATTTCACTTACATCATGAGGTTGCATTTCTGTGAGTTCCAACTTACAAAGGCCAACCAGAGGGCTTTTAACATCTTCATTAACAATAGAACTGCACAGGGAGAAGATACTGCTGCAGATATAATTGGTTGGACTGGAGGGAGAGGTATCCCAACATACAAAGATTATGCAACATATGTTGGTGGAGACACCGGAGGTGAAGATATTTCACTTCAGATGACTCCATCACTATTTCTCAAACCAGAATATCTTGATTCACAACTTAATGGCTTAGAGATTTTCAAAATGGACACTATGAAAAATCTTGCAGGTCCAAACCCTCAACCTTCATCTATGCAGGCTAATAGTCAGGTTAAAAGGGAATTTCAGAACGGTAAAAAAACCGCTTTCATCATTGGTTCTGTCGGAGGAGTTGCAGCGGTTCTAGTTTGTGCTATGTGTTTTACCGTTTATCAAAGAAAACAAAGATATCCAGGATCTGACTCTAACACAACCAGTTGGCTTCCTATATACGGAAACTCCCACACAGCATCAACTATATCTGGAAAGAGCAACAATGGTAGCCACTTATCTAACCTTGCAGCAGGATTATGTCGTAGATTCTCCATATCTGAAATCAGACATGGCACTAAAAACTTCGATGATTCCAACGTCGTTGGAGTTGGAGGGTTTGGTAAAGTCTACAAAGGAGTTATAGATGGCAACACCAAAGTTGCTATCAAGAGATCAAATCCAAATTCAGAACAAGGTCTCAATGAATTCGAGACAGAAATTGAACTTCTCTCAAGATTAAGACACAAACATTTAGTGTCTTTAATCGGATATTGTGAAGATGGTGGAGAAATGTGTCTTGTATACGATTACATGGCGCTTGGAACACTCAGAGAGCATCTTTACAACACAAAGAAACCACAATTGACTTGGAAACGACGCCTAGAGCTTGCAATTGGAGCTGCCAGAGGATTACATTACCTGCACACAGGAGCAAAATACACAATTATACATCGTGATGTGAAAACAACTAACATCTTACTCGATGAGAATTGGGTCGCAAAGGTTTCCGACTTTGGATTATCAAAAACTGGACCAGATATGAATGGTGGTCATGTCACAACTGTTGTCAAAGGAAGTTTCGGTTATCTAGATCCAGAATACTTTAGAAGACAACAATTAACAGAGAAATCAGATGTTTACTCCTTCGGAGTTGTTCTATTCGAGATCTTGTGTTCTCGACCGGCATTAAACCCTAGTTTGCCCAAGGAGCAAGTTAGTCTCGGAGATTGGGCATTGAGCTGCAAACGAAAGGGAACATTGGACGATATTATCGATCCGAATCTTAAAGGCAAGATCAATCTAGAATGTTTAAAGAAATTTGCAGATACAGCTGAGAAATGCCTTTCTGATAGCGGATTAGATCGGCCAACAATGGGTGATGTCTTGTGGAATCTCGAATTCGCACTTCAATTACAAGAATCTGCTGATGGATCTCGACATCAAACACCAAGTCGTGGTGATAGATCTGAAGACGTCACCGATAGAGGCATGGGGGTCAGCGTCGCCATTGAAGAACATGACAGTGATCACTCTTCTGAAGAAAACAGTGAAATATTTTCTCAAATTGTAAACCCAAAAGGACGATAAGGTATTTTTCGTAATATTTTAAATTTCACAAAAAATTAAAAATAAAAATGTTCTTTTATTTATTTATTTATTTTTAGTGAAAAAAAAATTAAAGATAAAGGGTGAATTTATTTTATTTTTTTCTGTAATTTTTTTTTTGTTTTTATATACAGGAGAAAAAGACACATGAAGATTAACAAGAAGTCTAGAACTTTATGAAACAAAAAAAAATTATTTGCCTGATTCCTAATTTTATATTATTGTAACACTTGTAAAATCATATGAATATGTGTGCTATTATATGTTATCAAGAATATTGTATAATGGCTCGCACTTAGAAGTATAGATCAAATTCTTTTTGCATCTTATAAATTTAATGATTTTCTGTGGTGATTTTTTTTCTTGGTTTTGAATCAATTTATTTAGAAAAATTTACGTTTTTATATCACAATTTTTTTTTTCTTATCATATGACATTTGACATTTCTAGGGTTTGAAAAGATTGTTTATTTTTTTTCTTTTTTTGGTCGAAAGGTTGTTTATTTTCTTTATGAATTGTTTCTATCAACACCAAAAAGAAAAAAAATTATCAAAAAACCTACACAAAAAGTATTGTATATAATTAGCTTATCCAACACAACCATAAAAAAAACTGTTTTTCGCCGTTATCTTTAAATTATGTATATGATATAATACATTTCTTTTTTAGTTGTCATAATTTCATGATATAGTATCATGGTTCTATAACAATTTTAATTTTGACGACGACAAAATAGCTAATCATTTGATGTTTGTATCATTTCGGTCATAAATAATGATTTGCTACGCAGTCCAAATTTGTGTGATCGATGAAATATCTTGTAGCTATATCATATCATTTCTCTAGTGCATGCAGGGTCGGGACAGAGCACAAGCTAGAGAAACCACCGCTTAGGATCTTCCATCTGAAAGGGTTTTTTTTTTAGTTAAAATTTACTATGTATGTGATCTTTTTCTTTTATTTGGTATGGTTTGATTAAATTTATCGTTTAGGGACTTCAATATAAACTATAAAATATACAAAAACAAAAATTTTGCTCTACGCGCGGGATCAAATTATACTATGTGAAAAGACATTGTTTTTAAAACCACTTAGGGCCTCCTGTAAGAATATTCTATATGACCTATGTGTTTTTCTGTTTAATTATGATGTTTAGGTTTATTCTAATAGAGATTCTAATATAAAATACAATACCGTGATGGTTCGGTTTCGGTTAAAGAATTAGAATCTGGGTTTATTGATTAACCCTCATCCCTTATCTATTATATTATATCTTAAGTATACCCTAATGTGTGTATGGTATGTTGATTAGAGATATGTATAATTGTATAGTCATCTCTATAATCATCTATCAAAGATAATTATCAAGAGATAAGATGATCATTAAGAAGATCATTAAGATGATCATTAAAAGGATCACTAAGATGATTATTAAGAAGATCATTAAGATGACCTTTGAGATACCATTGAGAAGTTATTTTGCATCTCTATATAAAGGAATTTCACATCAAGGTTTTATACACAACAAAAACACATATAAAAGTATAAGGGTTTAGATCTTTGTTCCATCGCATAAAGATCATTAGAGCAAAAGGTTAAGGGAGGAGAAGATCATTTCGGATCTAGAGCTATTGTGAATCCAATCTAACATAAATTTAGGTTAGTGTTTATGTTACTCATAGAAATCGTTTATGGTTAAATTAAATCAGATCTAGTCGGTTTTAGGAATCGATTTCATAAATAGAAATCATGAAAAAAACAACTTACATTTGGTATCAGAATCTAGATCTGTTTAATTCACCGATCAAACATTATAGAAATATAGATCTAAAAAATCGTGTATGTCAATGATAGTTAATTTCCAATTTAAAATATTGTGATTAAGTAACATCGATATACAATACATATTTTCGTAGAAAGCTATTGACTGAATTTAACTTACGGTTTGAACTTAGGCTTATGCTTACGATTTATGAATATATTATAGAAATTTATTTGTTAATGGCCATAAAGAAAATTATATATGTATGAAATACGAATTACGGCATGTTATCCTAGGGTTTATGGACATAGGTAAAAGTGAATAATAAATAATATGCATAGAAATCATATATTTAATATATCATGAAATACTGATACTTACGGATGGCACATGACATATGTATGCACTCGCCGCTTACATATGATTAATATAAATCTCATAAGTGTATTCATCAATTATGGCACATAAATGTATATATAAACGTGTAAGTATGTATTGAAGTAGTCTTGTTTTGAATAAATTATGAAACAAATTACTATGTAGAACATTTGCGCTTATAATTGATATAAAAGCAAGTTCACTTGTAAATAAGTGTTCAATTAAAGCCATCATGCGTGAAGTAAAGCTCTCAAGGTCAATGTTAATACTCGTAAACCAATACATGCATATAGATAGGGGTTTTTGATGATGCAATGCACTTGTAAGTTAATGAAGTGAAAATTATGTGATTTTGTTTTGTTATATATTCAAATAAAGATAAAGGCATCACTCGCTTATGTCATAAACGTACGTGAGCATAAGGATAATGAAACCGTGAACTTTTTGATGTTTTGCATAAGTGTTTTATTTGTTAAAGTTAATTCTTGATTGGTGATTGAGATTAACATGTTTAATCACCATAATTGCTTATTAAATTTAAACATGATTAGTTTCTAAATAAAGAAATTACGAGTGATTACTTCAAAGGTTTATGAAAGAATGTTAACCAATGTTTGATCAAAACTTATGGTTCTCGTATAAATCATAACTAAAGAGATTATTATGATTGAATGTGGTATAATTTAGTCTTTCATATAGCATTCACAAACGTAAAGGAAAATTTAGCTATAATCACTATTATATTTCCGCTGCTCAAAATTAAAAGAAAGTAATTATGTTATAAATTATTAACGTAATATAAAAGATAAAATTACCATTACAGTTTTAAATGTTTATGCTAAAAAATAACATGTTAGTCATCAAAGTAGTTTTGTTATTTTGCATAACTAAAGTTTTTAATTTTTATGTCACAAATAACATGTTAGTCACCAAAGTGACCTTATTATTTTGGACGAACATTAAGAAAAAAAAAATTATAGAATTTATCAATTGATCATGGTTAAAGAGATATTATAACTGACATAAAAGATTTATTGATCAATTGTTTGTCATCTATATTCTAGAAGATCACCCAAAGATGGATCATTGAATATAGTTAACAATATGAAACGGATTTAATTATTTCTTACTTTGGTCAGTAGCATGTATACCCAAAGGTGGCATGTTTCTTTGATTTGTGTAGTATAATTAATCAGTAAAGTTTGAATTTAATATCATTGAAAGTGTTTGTGTTTAAGTATTGCCCAAAGGTTGCTTAAACACATGCTTTAAAGTTTTATTGTTTGTTCTATGAATCTGTGTTAAAGTCTCAAAGCATTAACGAATAAGCATGTATAAAAGTTTGCAGCTTCATCAAATTTGTTTGCATACTCTAACTCTGTCGTAAAGATTATGAAAGATATCTCTATGTACCTCAATGTGCTAGACATCTCGGTTTTGGTAATGGATGAACAATTTAGGTTTTAAACTTCGAGATTGAACATAACAACTTTTTATGGTACTGAAATGATTACTTCTATGGTAATGGTACTTTGTAGGTTCAATCTTGATATCAAATTCTCTGAATCCTTATTTAATATTGAAGTTAAGGCATTAAAGATAGTGCACCTAATGAAAGTTGTGTTTCTTGTGGTATCAAAGATTATCACATTTCCAAACAAAAGACTATGAGGTTGGTACAGAAATAAATTCTTCCTCAGTTGGATTTTAGTGATTTAATGTATGTGTAATTTGCATTAAAAGAAAGCATATTAAACATTTTGTAAATAAATCAACCACACGAAACTCTCGGCTTCTTAAGTTAATGCACACCGATATATGTGGTCATTTTGAAACTTCTTCTTGGAGAAATGAAAGATAACTTATCACTTCTATTGATATTCACTCATATTAGGGATAAACATATCTTCTACAAAAAGTCTAAGTCTGTAAATACCCAAAGGTGTTTGTTGATGAAGTATAAAAAAAAAAGGTAGCAAGATATAAAAGTAAAAGTGGTGAGATTTCATAGAGGTGTTGAGTTTTATAAAAGATCCAAGAAGTGGGCAAGGTCTAGACGTTAGTACACCTCAGCAAAATGGTGAGGTGAAAGACAAAATCGTACGCTAATAAAAATGGTTAGGAATATGTGGATATATGCTTTAAAGAATGCACTTTTATGTTGAGCTTAGTTCGTAGTAAAGCGGTTCCTAAATACCTCTTTTGAACTATGGACAGAAAGGTTACTAAGCTTAAAACATATACGTGTAAGTGTACCGTCAATCGATTTTTCATTAGGTATCCTGAAAAATCAAGTGGTATATATTTTATTGTCCTAACCATAGTACGAGAATTGTTGAATCGGGGAATGTTAGATTCATTAAAACGTTGAATCTAGTGGGAGTAGTGCACCACAAAAGGTGAACTTTAAAGAAAGTTTAAATTGTGGTTCACTCATCTCTAAAAACACTTAAGGTTGTTACTTCTATTGTTGTATAAAAGTTAACTACCACAATAGAATAACATGTGGATGTGTTAATGTCACTAGCTGAAATTACAGTTAATGAACTTGTCACAATTCAAATAAAGAATGGTGTACCATAATAAAAGTCCTTGAAGTGATCTATAAAAGAGAAAAGATCCGCTATTATGGATAATTGTGGTTTACACTATTGAAAGTGAATGTGATATAGACATTCTGGTAGCTCCAATTTCATTCTAAAAAGTCATGAAAAGTGATAATCCTGAAAAGTGGTTAATTGCATCGAAAAGGGAAAATTAAATTTCTGGGTGATAACAGTGTTTGGGACTTAGTAGAGTAGTCTAATGGTTTCAAAACTCTTAGATATAAATAAGTCTTTAAGACTAAGCACGACTCGAAAGGTAACATAGAAAGGTACAAAGATCGCCATGTTATTAAATGTTTCACCTAAAAAGATAGCATTAACTATAAGGAAACCTTCTCTCGAGTTTCATGAAGGATTTTCTATGGATTGTTTTGGTTTGGGTGGTTCATTATGACCTTGAGCTTCACCATTTGAATGTGAAGGTTCTTTTCTGAATAGGGGTTTTGAAGGAAAAGTATATGTGGACTAACCTAAGAATTTGTGATCACATGAAATGACCATCTGGTGTGTGAGCTAAGGAAATCAATATATAGACTAAAATAAGCTTCTAGATAGTGGTATTTCAAGTTTAATAATGCCATCACGACATAAAGTTTTGTAGAGATCATCGTTAATGATGTATCTATATGAAAATCAGTGGGAGCATATTTGTGATTTTGGTCTGATATATTGACTACATTTTTATTGTTGGAAACGACATAGACATGTTACATGATTTCATTAAATATATCTCTAAGAGCTTTGAAATGAAATGTACGGGTGACATGTTATGTGATTGAAATATAAATCTTTTGAAAGAAATCACATGTATTGTTGAGTTTGTCTCATAAAGGATTATATCGATAGGATCTTAGAGATATACATAATGGTAAAATGCTCCGTAAATTGTAGGAGTTTTGTATGCTTCAGTTGTTGGGAGTTTGAACTTTGTTCAAACATGTACTCGATCAGATATCAACTTTGTTGTTGATATGTTGGATCGATATCAAAGTAATCCCGAAAATGACTACTGAAAAGTTGCAAAGAAGGTAAATAGGTATTTGCAAGGCACCAAAGAGTTCATGCTTATATATCGGAAATTTGATCATTTGAAGATCATTAGAAATTTCAGATTCATATTATTCGCTCCATTTAGCTAAAGGAGCGGTATTACGAAAAGTGGAAAATAGTCTGTCATTGTTACTTACACTATAAAATTTGAATTTGTGGCATGTTTTGAGGCCTCAATTCATTTATAGTAGTTGCAGAACTTATTCTTAGGACTTCAATGTCGATCTTATAGAGAAGCCGCTGAGAAATTATTGTGATCATTCTGCAACTGTCTTCTTATTAAAGAGCGACAAGTACTTGAAGGGTGTTTAGCACATTAAGTTAAAATACTTGTATGTCAAGAAGAAATACAGAAACTTCAAGTGTCTTTTAAGCACATAAGAACATACATAATAGTAATTATAACGTTAACTAAAAGATAACCACTCAAGGCGTTCATTGGCCATGAAGAACGTATGAGTANGGTATTACGAAAAGTGGAAAATAGTCTGTCATTGTTACTTACACTATAAAATTTGAATTTGTGGCATGTTTTGAGGCCTCAATTCATTTATAGTAGTTGCAGAACTTATTCTTAGGACTTCAATGTCGATCTTATAGAGAAGCCGCTGAGAAATTATTGTGATCATTCTGCAACTGTCTTCTTATTAAAGAGCGACAAGTACTTGAAGGGTGTTTAGCACATTAAGTTAAAATACTTGTATGTCAAGAAGAAATACAGAAACTTCAAGTGTCTTTTAAGCACATAAGAACATACATAATAGTAATTATAACGTTAACTAAAAGATAACCACTCAAGGCGTTCATTGGCCATGAAGAACGTATGAGTATTATAGTGAAAGCCTTGCTGTTATAATTGAGGTGTGCTTATAAAAGATATAACACTATGAATTCACTTAAAGTTATGTTTTTGTTTTATTTAATATGTTATCATTATGGTATGTGTATACACTTAAGTTTATTGGATAACATATAATTCGGTTTGAGAATTAAAGGTTTTCTCAATGTAAAGTTACCATAAAGTTGGGATTGGTTTGTGATACATGGAAGGAATCATGTCGTTTAATGACTTGTGACCGCCATGATTCAATCAATTCTAATTTTATTAAAGAATAAATAAACCTAATATAAAAGTGCACATTATAGTTATTAAATATTAAACCATTAAGAGACACAAAGGTCAAGTGGGAGAATGTAAGAATATTCTATGTGACCTATGTGTCTTTCTGTTTAATTATGATGTTTAGGTTTATTCTAATAGAGATTCTAATATAAAATACGATACCGTGATGGTTCGGTTTTGGTTAAATAATTAGAATCTGGGTTTATTGATTAACCTTCATCCTTTATCTATTATATCTTAAGTATACCCTAATGTGTGTATGGTATGTTAATTAGAGATATGTATAATTGTATAGTCATCTCTATAATCATCTATCAAAGATAATTATCAAGAGATAAGATGATCATTAAGAAGATCATTAAGATGATCATTAAAAGGATCATTAAGATGATCATTAAGAAGATCATTAAGATGAGCTTTGAGATACCATTGAGAAGTTATTTTACATCTCTATATAAAGGAATTTCACATCAAGGTTTTATACACAACAAAAACACATATAAAAGTATAAGCGTTTAGATCTTTGTTCCATCGCATAAAGATCATTAGAGCAAAAGGTTAAAGGAGGAGAGGATCATTTTGGATCTAGAGCTATTGTGAATCCAAACTAACATAAATTCAGGTTAGTGTTTATGTTACTCATAGAAATCGTTTATGGTTGAATTAAATCAGATCTAGTCAGTTTTGGGAATCAATTTCATAAATAGAAATTATGAAAAGAACAACTTACACCTCCAAAAACGTTGGAACGGCATTGGTGCATGTATAATTTATATCAAATAGAATATAGATTAACCATAAAAAAACAATTAGAAAATATTAAAATGATCTATATTAAAATAATTCGTTAAAATAATATTAAATGTTAATAATAATAATAATAATAATAATAATAATAATATTAAAAAAAGAATTAAAGGGTTAAATAACATCTTTTTTCATGGCATGATGTATTAGTCCTCGAACCATGATCATATATATATATATATATATATTTACTTAATAATCTTAGCAATTGCATCAATATCTTTGCTTACAAAAGTCAACTATTCAATCATAAACTATTTTTCAATTTTTTCGTTTAATAACTAGTCGTTTATTTGTTTTTTTCTTAACTCGACTATTTGTTTTTCCTTTAAGATCAAACATTTTAATAAACATTAATATTTTATTAACATTATTATTATTTAAAAAATAAAGATAAAATTATTTGTCTTTATCTCTTGAAATTTTTCATATTCTCTTTCAATTCAAAATCTTACATAATAAAGTAAGAAGTTTTTTAACGTGAAATTCCTAAATGTCAATAGATAACTTCAAATATTTAGTTGTATTTAGATTTATTCAAAATATTTTAGAGATAATTATTAAAATACACTTTTGAAGACTATTTGGGTGTTTTTACACTAAAAAGTTGGCATTCATTACAAATATACTTAAAATAAGTTGTGAGTACACATTTACCCTTATTACAATTTATAATCAATATATCATTAATTCCATAAAATATAACATTAATTACATAAAATATAATATTAATTACATAAAATATAACATTTATTACAACAAATATATCATTATTCCTTAAATACATCAATATACTATTAATTACATGTAATTAAGGATATCATAATTAATACTCCCTCTGTATCATAAAGATTGATATTTTGGAATTTTTACACATTTAAATGAGATATTATAAAAAAGACTAACACACCCTTGTATGCATTTATTGTTTTAAAAATTTAACTACAAATCATTAATTATGAAAGGGTAAAATAAGAAATAGTGGTGATATATACATAAAAAACAACAAAACATCAATCTTTAATTAAGGATATATATAAATTAGTTGGATTGTTTTCAATTTCCCCAAAACCAAAAACCCTAAATCGTAAACCCTAATCCAGAAATCATAAATTTTAAATCATAAACCCTAAACTAAACCCTAAACCCTAAATCCTAAAACCTAAACTCTAAACCCTACACCCTAAACCCTACACCCTAAACCCTACACCCTAAACCCTATACCCTAAGCCTAAACCCTAAATCTATCTTAAGTGTGTTTTAATATAATTACCTTATAATTAATTCATCAAGGATGTTTTAAATACTTACCTTATAATTAAAATGATATATTTGTCTTACCATCCATAATTAAGTGTATAATTAAAAGAAATTTAACATAAGTGTATTTTACAATATCACTTGTTCCAAAAGTTTATTTTGGATAATTT
>KE150735.1:149929-163645 GCA_000411095.1 Aethionema arabicum
TTCTCCATATTTTCTCAGGCTCTCTCGTGGCTCCTTTTCCTTTTTGTTCTGCAGTGAATTTTCTTCCTGGGGTCGAGGTTCGTGGGGAGGGATCAGAGAGTCTGGATGACATCCCATGGGGTCTGGCTGACCTGGAGTGAGCTGACTCCTTCCTGCTTAGGTGCTCACGGAGATCTGGAGTATTGAAGGGGACGTCTCGCTCCTTAATGATTAAAGGGATGTTTCCACCCTCTCTTCTGGCGGTAAGGTATCGAGGTTCTGTGCACCTACTGGCATCATGTGTGATCTTTCTGCATGAGAAGCATAGTTTGAGTAGTCTCTCATACTCCATTTCCACCGTGACTGTTTCTCCAGAGGCGAATTTTAAGGATTTCTTGAAGAAAAGGGGGTATTCTGCTATGATTCTAACCCTTATCCTAACATAGTCGAGAGAGTTGTGGTCTAATGCATGAAGCTCAACTTTGTCTACGATTCCCAGGGAGTTCCCTAGGGTTGTAAGAGTGTCTTCGTGGATTAGGTGGTGGGGAATGCCTCTCACTCTGATCCAAAATGGGATTCGGGTGAGGAAAGTGGTGGTGGGAGTTAGCGTCCATCGTTCTATGAGCAGCATCCAGGACATAAAAAACCAAGGTTCTTCTCCCATTACATAGTCCATGTCTTCCTCGCTTTTGAACAGGAACTGTACTTTGTTATCCCCTATTCCCCTTCCTTTGAGTCTACCTTCGAGCCCCCATATTGATGGCATTCCCCTAACTAGGCCTCCTATTTTCTGTGCTGCAGGATTCAAAGCTTTGACAATGAGGCTGAGCTTGTTTTCCTTGTAGATCTGGTCCATGTCTAGCTCTGGAATTATGACTGGTGAGTCTTCCTCGTCAGATTCGAATTGGTGCAAGCAGTGAAAGAGGTTAGAGTTCATTTCTTTCTTTTTTTGATGCGGTAATAGAGTTATTTTCTTTGTGGTGATTTGTGCTTTAGATCTTGTCTCTTTCATCCTGGGAGGTGGGGTTTGTAAGGTAGATCTGGAGCTTGGAGGTAGGTACTCAGCTGTTAATGCGTTTGAATGCCGACCCTTTGGATGTTTTGGTGATTTTGGTCGGTTAAATGCACTTTGATTCCTCTGTGGTGACAGGTTGATACAGATCTCTTCATATCGGCTAACTAGGTTTGAGAAGTTAATGAACTTAGTGGATTGTTTTGAAAGTTGTTGAGGGGCTTTCAATGGTCTTGAGAATCTCTCATAAATGTTGTTGGTGGGTGCGTAAGGGAGTGTCCTTTGCTTCCTTAAGGGATAACTAGCGGGGTTGACTTCCTTGTTGTCTTCATCTTTGGAGGGAGCCCACGATGCCCTAATGTTCTGGTCGCCGCCGCCCTTGTACGGACGTTCGCCCTTGTACGGACGCCTTCTTTCCATCTATCAGTTTCAAAATATAAGATATTTAACGATTTTATACATAAATTAATAAAATTACAAAAATATTCTTACTTTTTAAGTTACGATTCTTATCATGATTAATAAAATAGAAATAAAATTGTCAAAATTTATTACTTTTTACCTAAAAAATATTAAAACACTTTATATTTTAAAACAATTTGTTAAACTCAAAACACCTCATAAAAAAGCAACGGAGAAGTACATTTTAATTTGGATCTCAAGTTTATTTTTACGAATATGTTATGTTGTTCCATAATTGTTTAGTACCAACCTATTAAAAATTAATTTCCGATGTATTTTGTTTTATGATATAATTATTACAGGAACTTCATGACAAATAACATATTTTAAAAATCTTTTTTGTTAGATATTCAAATCTAAATGCATTCATTTAAAGAAAAAAGGGAGATTTGCAAAAATGACACTTTAATGAGCCTTTTAGCAAAAATGGCACTGAAATGACATTTCTTACAAAAATGGCATTTTGGATTCCTAGATGGACAACAATACCCTTTTTGTCATTTAATTATTAAAATTAACCGTATGTAAACTGTATGTAAACCGTATGTAAACTGTATGTAAACCGTATATAAACTGTATGTAACCATATGTAAACTGTATGTAAACCGTATGTAAAGCGTATGTAAACTGTATGTAAACCGTATGTAAACTGTATGTAAACCGTATGTAAACCGTATGTAAACTGTATGTAACCGTATGTAAACTGTATGTAAACAAGGGTATTATGGTCCATTCATTTGGAAGAGAAGAAATGGTGTTAAAAATGAAAATATAGCACTTTGAGATGCCATTTTTGACAATTCCTCAAGAAAAAAAAAATGCATTCATATTCTATATATACAAAAAGTAACCTTTTGAAAAATATTTAAATAAAAAAAACTAGTACCATCATTTTGTATATATATTTTAAAAAAAATTGTACATGATTTTTGTCTTCATTGCATATAATTTTAGGATTAACAGTTTCTACTTCCAAGATAAAACAGCAGCCAATAGTGATAATTCAGTCAACGGTCACATTACACGTGTTACGATGATATATAGACACGTGTCAATATCTTAACCTTTGTTCTCCAAATGACATACTCGGGATTCTGAAGAATACAGAGCTACCACATGGGTCCCTTTGACGACGGTTTCGTTTTTTTTTCTTTTTTTTCTTTTTTTTCTTTTTTTTTTGTCAACATAACAATAATTATTTAAAGCCGATTTACATAATTAATAAATAAATATATAAAATTATATATTAATGTAGGGTCCATTAGTGGGACCCACCATTAAATCTTTTACAGAGTGCTCTGTTTTCTCCCTGCTCTGAATTCTCAACTCACCAGTCACCACTGCAATTTATAACCTTGGACCCTTTTTTTCCCCTTTCTTCTTTACTTTAACTTAAGAAATTTCTGCTTTTAATCCTTAACTCCCGGGCGATTTCTTGTTCATCATCTTATCTTTTCCTTGTTGCTATTCGTTAAAACCCCAGAAATTGAGAGCGTTTCTATTTCACTTTTGTCTGCTCGTCTTCTTCTTTCCTCTACTGTGGATTTTAGGGTTTGGTTTCTTTTTTTTCTTTGATGGGTTTGATGTAATTATGTTAAATGAGCTATCTTTAACAAACCCTATTCCATTAAATCCCCTTGGATTCTGATTAAAGGGTTTCTTTCTTAGATTTGGCTCTTTTAGCTTGAAATCGAGTCTCTTTTTTTTATCTCCTTTAGTATTGTTTTGTGTGTAAGTAAAATTGATTTGGGGGAAATTAGGTTTTGTTGCTCTCTGAAGCTTGTGGAGAAGCAAAAATGGAGGAAATTGAATCTGCAAACAAAGCAGCAATGGAAAGCTGTCATGGAGTCTTAAACCTTATATCACAACAAACCAGTAATAATCCCAAAGCTATACTAATGGAAACAAAAGAATCACTTTCCAAGTTAAAGAGAGTATCCTCTCTTTTAACTAAAGGATTAGGTCATGGAAAGATTAGAAAACACAACAAATTTACTTCATCTTTACCTCAACACATCTTTTTAGAAAGTCCTATTTGCAATATTCCTGCTTTTAGTGGTTACAACATTCCAATTTTAGCACCAAAGCCTCTTCAGATCATACCTTCTGTTACTAGTTATGGTGAAATAGAGAAACTGGGTCATCCTCCATTGATGCTAAACCAAAGAATATGTGTTGAGAAATCGTTTTTGGAGCTAAAGCCACCATCTTTTCGAGTTATTGATCATAAACAAGCAAACCCATTACCATATAATCATCAAGTAAAGCACTCAAGAAGCAATAATGGTGTCAATTTGAAGTTTGATGGGTCTAAATCTAATAGTTGCTACTACTCTCCAAGTGTTTCAAATGGATCAAGATCGTTTGTTTCTTCAATTAGTAGTGTTGGGGATTATGATAGAAACTCGTTTCATTTGATTGGATCTGAACATTCACGGAGAACAACATGTTCTGGAGGAGGTGAAGATGGTAGTTTGAGATGTGGAAGTAGAAGTAAATGTCATTGTTCTAAGAAAAGGTTAGTGATTTTTTAGCTAAATGTGTTGAAGTTTGGTTGAAACTTTGAAAGATGTTTGATCTTTGTTGTGTGTTTACAGGAAATTGAGAGTGAAAAGAAGGATAAAAGTAGCTGCAATTAGTAATAAGATTGCAGATATACCTCCTGATGAATATTCATGGAGGAAATATGGTCAAAAACCAATAAAGGGTTCTCCACATCCAAGGTAAAGTATATATAAAAGGGAATACGGTATTTAAATCTTGAATTATCTCCGGTTTTTAAACCATGAACTTTAACAAACGGGTTATTTAAACCCTAAATCTTAATAACCGAGATTTTTAAACCCGAAATTTGATAATCGAGGTTTTTTAACTCTAAACCTAAATACACCGAGTTTTTAAAACCGAAATATTATATTTAAATTTGAAATTATGATATAAATAATCCAAATTTGGTGTATATTTTTCGGTTAAATTGAGATTATGGTTTATTTTGATGTTCAAAGTTTAATTTTGATTTAAAAACTCCAGTTGATTTTTTTTTTACCAAATTCAGGTGACAGGGTCTACAATATCATATTCTCTTACGTAAATCAATGTGTGGAAATCCATTAAAGTAAATCTTTCAAGTTCTTTTTAGTTATGTTTTGTTGTTTGTTTTGTGCTGCAGAGGATATTATAAATGCAGTAGTATACGAGGTTGTCCTGCAAGGAAACATGTGGAACGATGTGTAGATGAATCTTCAATGTTAATTGTGACTTATGAAGGAGAACATAACCATTCAAGAATATTAATGTCCTCGCAATCAGCTCACACCTAAACTGTGTTGCAGCTGTCATCTGCACACTTGCAGTAGCAGGAAGCATCAAGATTTGGTTTCAAGCTGAGATTTTTTTTGATAATATATATATATATATAATCTATAAGGTTTCTAGAATCTTGTAGACAGTTAAGAAGGCTGTAGTGTTGGTGAAAATTGGTGTCTTTTTGTTAGTTTGTATCTAAACTGATGTATTCACAGAAGATGATATGATTTGGTTCCTTTATTGGACATGAAATCAAAAGTATAAAACATTGATGACTACGTAAACAAAACTGATTATACTGTTTTATACTTTAAACTATTTTTATTTATTTTAAAAAAAAATTGATCATCAAAATAGTTTTTTTGGATTTTGAATACTGATTATCTGATTTTTAATTTTGAGAAATATCATAGAATGTTCTAATCCACTTTGATTTTCTATAAATGACTTAAGTTATTAGTGTGTTACAAAAATATCATGTCTATAGTAATAGGGCAAAAAAAAAATTGAATTATGACATTTTTTAAAATAATTTTTAAATTTTTGTTATCGAATATTTTTAATCATATTTAAACCATGAACACAAAATTTTAAAATTAAATTTAAAAATATAATCTAAATTATATTCCCTCCCTTTTTTTTTATAAGATGTTTTAGTTTATTTGTTTCAATTTATTAGATGTTTTAGATTTTCTAGGTACTTTTTGTTTTTTTTACAAAATTGTCATTGTATTTATCAAAGGAAGAAAGAGAAATATAAAAGTATGAAATGATTAAGGATAAAAGTGTTATTTTATCAGTTTTACTAAATAGTGTGTATTATCTTTAAACATTCTATATTGTGAAACGAAATGAGTAATTTATTAGACGATAGTTTCAAATTTAGATTTGAGATTTTGTTTTATGTAATCTAGTTATTAAAACTTTTAGAAATTAAGAAACGTAGTTATCAAACTTCAAAATTTTAAAAATCCTTTTGATAACTAATTTTTTTTCCATCAAACAAAAGTAATGTTAAAATACCATAATTTGAAATAATTGAAACCAATAGGTGCTGTTAGATTTATTCATTGCGATCACGTGAATGGATAAAATCTTTAGCTTAAATTTACATCAAAAACTTAAAATATACAATTTCAAATTTAAAGATTACGTAAACTGTAACTGAAATCAAAATAGACAAGACGTGATAACACACACTCAACCATCGCTAAATTAGAAGAATTATGAAAGAAATAACCGGAAATAACCGGAAACAACCAGAAACAAAGAGTTTGGGTTGGTTTAGTCCTAGTCCGGTACATCAAGCATTTAGCTGATTCTGAAATGTACCAACGCTACGGCGGTTTCTTGCCGTCATTGTCTTCGGATTCTCTTCACCAGAAAAACCATTTGCGTCGCTGCAACTCCTTCTCCTTGAAGGATTAAGCTTCGGAGACTTCGGACGCGTCAATGGAAACTATAAAATTGCATTTCCCGTTAATTTTCTTATACTATAAACTAAAAGGGGTTGCGGCGAAAAAACCTCTAAACTATGCGCTTTTTCTAAGCAAACCTTCAAAAAAAAACAAAGTGGCGAAAAAATCTATGAATTTTGTTTTTTCAGCAGAAATACCTCTGAATTTTGTTTTTTCCGACGAAAAACTCTTGAACTTCGTTTTTTTTTACCAAAACAAACCCTAAAAAATTAATTAGACGAAAAACCACCTGACTTGTTTTTGGCTCGTTAAATCGTTCTTAATCACTAGTTAAATTAAACGATACATTTAAATAGTAAAATTAAAATTAAAACCAAAAATTTCAAATTCGTGTTTTTTTTTTGTTTTATTCAATTAGAGGGGTGATTTAATAGTTAATTAATTTAATGAGAGTTTTTTGCGAAACACAAAGCTTATAGTTTTTTTTCGTCAAATTGATTCTTCAGGGTTTGTTTTACAAAAAAAACGAAGTTCACAAATTGCCGAAAAAACAAAGTTGATAGTTTTTTTTCATAGTTTGTTTCGCTAAAAACGCATAGTCTATTGCTGTTTTTCGTCGTCATCCCAAATTAAAATCCGAAACAAAATCAAAATATATAAATAAATACCTTCTTGAGCGGTTGTTTAGGAGGATGCCCTTCATAATAGAAATTAGGAACAGGATTAGCCTTAATTTTGAGATTCTTCCTCAGCTCTTTAATGGCTGCTTCTTGTTCTTCCTACACAACATTAAAACAAATTTAATATAATTCTTTAATAATTTTGATTAATCATTTTTACAAACGATTTCTTGCCTTATGCCTTTGCTCAGCTTCCTTTCTTTCAGCTTCAAGAGCTTGATGTTTCTCTTCAAGCTTTTGATAATACTAAAAAAAAAAAACAAAATCATATAACCATAGATTTTTTTGAAACAAAACTTATAATATTACCTCTTTGCGTTTCTCAGCTCGTTGAGCACTTCTAAATCTTGGAGCTGTTCCTTGTGTTACTCTAGATTTAGTTGTTTTCAAAGATGTTGCACCTCTAGAGTCGAAATTCGTCAAGAAATCAAGATAAATTAAGGGATAGCGGCAAAAAAACTTATAAACTATATGTTTTGGCAAAACAGACCTTCAACTATCATGTCGGTAAAAAAACTTCTAAACTTTGTTTTTTGAGCGAAAAAACTCATAAACTTTGTTTTTTTTCGCAAAAAAAAAGTCAAAGTTTAAGAGTTTTTTCGGGGCACTTGATAGTTTAGGTTCTGTTTCGCCCAAAACTGAAAGTTTAGAAGATTTAAACCAGATTTTGTTATTATAACAAAGAAAAATTAAGGATACGAAGAAGCATTTGAAGAATCATCTTCGTAATCTGAATGTTTCTTGTTCTGAGAAGCTTCCTCTGTGCATTCTTTAACCTCATATATCATCTGATTCATCTCTTTATGATCCATAACTTCTCTTCCCATTTTTAAATTAATTACTGCAGATTTCAACAAATTCACCAGAAATTGAATTTCAAATAAGATATCGTAACAGATTAAAGCTATTAGAGATTGATTTAGGAGTTTTTATAACCTAGAAAATTAATTAACAGAGATTGATTTAGGGATTTCATAATTTGAATCGTATAATTCGAGATTGAAACAAAAACGATTGAAATGTTGGATGATTTTCTTACCGATTTTGTCTGAATTTAATCTCTCGTGAGGTTTTTATTTTGTTCAGACAACAGAAGAAATGAATGTTTCTCTTTCTAATTGTTTCTCTCAAGATTGGTTCTGTTTTTGGCGGTGACTGTTTTAGAACTGTGTTTTATTTGTGAATCGATTGGTTATTTATCGGCTTCATTTTTTTTTTTTTTTGGTTTTGGTTTTTTTTTGACTGGTCTTTATTTTTCTTATTGGAACAACTTCTTTTTAATAAAAATATTAAAATAAGTTAAAAAAGTCTAAAATGATATATTCGAAAGAAAAATATTGTGTAGACCAGAAAGTAGAGTGGGTTGATGCATTGAACATAATAAAATAAAATTGATGAAATAATAAAGTGACGTTTAATTTAGTTAATAAAAAAGATTAGGATTATATATATGACTAAAATTGAAATGTGTCGACAAAATAGAAAGAAGTAGATAATATTTGTCGCATAAATTAAAACATCATCGGATAACACGTGAATAGCTTATAGCTGTTTTTTGCTCTGTCTTTCGTCGTCAATGTTGACGACCGTTAATTAACGCCGACACGGGATTGACCAACCTCCCACCCAAACTCCTCTCTCTCGCCTTTTTTTTTTCTCTCCTTTTCCAATATTTTTTTAATGATCACGACAAAATTCTTAAACTATCTGTTTTGTTAAACAAATTTTGAGTTAGTAAATCGGCGAAAAAATTCTTGAACATTGTTTTTCGGCAAAAAACCTCAAGTTTTTATTTTTTCTTTTGCGAAAAAACTCTTATACTTTGTTTTTTACAAAAAAACCACTCTATTAAGTTGGCAATTAAACTACCGTTAATATCTAATTAAAATTTTAGTTAACCGCAGTTAATCACTTTTTATTTTACTGTTTAAACACATCGTTTATTTAATTAGAGATGAACAATAGTTTCACGGTTAATTTCACGGATATGTTCTTCACTAAAAAAATAAAATCTAAAGGTTTTTTCGCCAAAAAAAAATCTAGAGGTTTTTCTCCGAAAAAAACAAACTTAACTGGTTTTTTTCTCAAAATTTTTTTAGGGGTTTTTTTTGCTGAAAAAACTAAATTTCTGAGGTTTTTTTTTTGAGTTGATAATTCAAGGTATGTTTAGCAAAAAACAGATAGTTCATAAGTATTTCACCGTCATCCCTACTTTTTTTAATCAAGTTTTTCTATTTATTCATAAAAATTGTTTTACATGCATGATACACAAGAATTATTTTCTCAAATTTTTTTTATTGCATTCGGTTATAAAAAAAAAGGTTAGGACTTAAACTTTTAAAAGTTTTGGTAAAGTTTAAGAGTTGTTGAAAAAAAGTTCAAGTTATATTCGGTTGTAAATGTTTTTAAAAAAGTTTAAGAGTTTAATATTCAAATTACTTTAATTAGCTGAAATTTGTTGTGGTACAATATAGATGATGCAGCATATGACTTAAGAGTGACGATATATAATTGTTTCTTGCCTTTCTTCAACTACAAATATAATCATAAACGCCAATGATTAATTAGATTTATAAAATAAATTATATCTAAATAATTACTCATAAGAAATTTTTTCATTTTTTGTATATGCATTTAAGTTTGTATAAATCAAAATATGTAAAATCTAGATATAATATTGTGATTTTTTTTTGTTTAGAAAATAAGTCTCTTATGAAAAAAAATACAAACACGATAATAAATAAAAACACATTACATCTTTTTAGTGTGTTCGATTATTCATCTTTCTCATATTTTATTATTTACGTAGAATTCACTTATTTAACAATTTTATCTTTTCAATTCTATAAATTTAACAACTTAAAATTCTTTGTTAAACACAACAAAACACACAAAAAACTATGCAAAATATCAAATTTGAATTCTCTTATCAGCTATCTGCAGATAGATTTGAACTCTAATAATTTCTTGATTTAGAGTTTAATGACATATTTATAACATCGCATTCATACAATTCTAAATTTTTTTTTCTAGATATTCATTTTTTTAAATGTGAAATTTTTTTTTCTTTTCTAGATATTCATTTTTCAAAAGGTGAAGTTTTTTTGTTTTTTGTTTTTAGATCATATGAATCACACAAACCGGTTTTATTAGCTAAAATATAAATTAAATATAATAGATGTGCTCAAAATTAAAAGGTGAAGTTGTTATGTTTTTTGTTTTTGTTATCCGTCAAAATCAGACCAAAATATGAGATACCAAAAATTCTCTGTGATTTCACTGAGTTTTTTATTTTCTCAAAAATGGAAAAAACAACTTGAAAACACTTTGTCCAAACAATAATACAATCAGAAGAAGATTCAACAATTACAACTTATTGTGTTAATACAACACTCTTATCTCTTATGCGTTGATGATTATCAAGAAGAGATTCTCTGTTCTTACCTCTTCTTGTTCTTGTCTCCAGCTAAGCAAGTAGCAGCTTGAAGAGCAAAGTAAGTAAGAATAATATCTGCTCCTGCTCTTCTTAAACACATCAACGACTCCATCATCACTTTCTCCTCATCTATCATCTTCAATACTCCCCCAGCTTTTATCATCGAATACTCCCCAGATACCTGAAACACAAATTTCTCACACCATATCACAATCAACAAAACAAAACAACACTAGAAGCAGTAGATACATACACTACTTAGTACTTACTTGATATGCAGCAATGGGCAATGGAGATTTCTCCCTCAAAAGTCTTATAATATCCAAATATGGAAGTCCAGGTTTCACCAATAGAATATCAGCTCCTTCTGCTTCATCTTCTCGTGCCTCAATCAAAGCTTCTCTATAATTTGCTGGATTCATCTGATAACTTTTCATCACACAAAAACCCCAAAATCAGCACAAGAAAACACAAACAATCACTAATTCATTACAATCCATTACGTTTTCTTATCTCCAAAACGTGGATTTGAGTCCAAAGCTTCACGAAAAGGACCGTAAAACGAACTTGCATACCTGTTTAAACACACATGAAATCAGACAAAACCAAAAACAAAAGCTTAAGTAAAGTAAAAAATTGTGTGATTTACTTTGCTGTATAAGACATGATTGAAACATTTTGGAATCCTTCAGCATCAAGAGCTGCACGAATTGCGCCTACTCGACCATCCATCATATCACTAGGACTAACTACATCTGCTCCAGCTCGAGCCTATGCGAAGAAACATACATAGACCTCCTAAAGTAAGCATTCACAAATAATCGGCTTTGTCTAATACCGAAGAAAGTTTCTGTAAGAGGTTAACCTGAGAAACAGCTTGCTTACAGAGCTGGTGTACAGTTTCGTCATTCATTATTACACCTACAAGATCACAAAAGATGCATTACAGCTTCAAAGTAGAATGCAACAGAAAGGAAACTACGCGGGAAAATCCTTACCGTCTTCTCTAACTATACCATCATGACCATCAGATGAATAAGGATCAAGAGCAACATCAGTGTAGATAACCTAGAGATAAATAAGATGATTTAACCGGCGTGTTCTTCTCTTAAGGATAGGTAACCAGGATTCATATCTTACTAGATCGGGGTATTTATCTTTAAGAAGACGAATTGTTCTAGGGACTAAACCATTGTCATTATATGCTTCATCTCCTGTTGGATTCTACGAAAGATCGAAGCCGAATTCAATCAAGAAGTTATGAACAATGTACATGAAATTAACGGATTGTGGTTTAAAATTTGGAAGAGAAATGAAACCTTTAGCCCCTCAGGAACTTTAGGGAAGAGTACAATACTGTTTACGCCAACATCTCGAGCTTTTGCAACCTGTTAATGGCGTCTGGTAATCAAAATTGTCTCTAAAGAACTGATTTTTAAAGAATGGTCATGGAAATTTCAAACCTCTTGTACAAGACCATGTCTCCAGCCAAGTCTGTAGCAACCAGGCATGGCTCCAATTGGCGTGTCCTCTTCACCTGCAAGTCTCCAAAAACATTACTACAAGAGAGATTTAGGAGAGATTTGAAATCAATTTAAGAAGAAATTAACCTTCATGAATGAAAAGTGGGTACACAAAATTTGCAGGGGAGATGTTAGTTTCTTGGAATGAAGCTCTTAGAACAGGAGATGACCGGTTACGACGAGGACGCCGGTTTAGATTCTGAAATCAGTAACTAGAGAATCAATTAAAGAGCAAATTATTGATTTTACCAAAGGGGATTTGATTTGAATTACTCACGAGAGGTTGAACCACTGGTGTACCGGTCGGAGCGGCGGGTTTAGGTGGCACAGGAGGTGCTTCCGGTATGTTTCCGGCGACAACGGCGGCTTCGCATTCAGCATCTGTTTTTCCAAGCTTTTTGGCGTGTCCATTGCCTGATTGGTTTGCTTTAACGATAAGAGAGCGAGGAGGATTAGTTGCGGAGGGAGAAGAAGTGATTCTCACTTTATTCACTGTTGATATAGCTGGAAAGCTGCAAGAAGCGTTAAATATGGCTGTAGCCATGAATCTGCAGAGAAATTGGGGATTTTATTAGAAGTGGATAAGAAATTGGGGGGTTTTTACAGACTGGGAATTGGGGAATTGAATTAAAGTTAGAGATGAGCAAGCCCGATTGGGAAATGCCCAGATTGGAATTTGAGTAAACGAAGCGAGATTTAGGTGAAAGGTGGAACCTTTTTGCTTCGGGGAGAGAAGATAAAGGTTAGAGAAAGACGAAAAGGAGATATAATTCAGATTTTGTTGGCAAAAGAATTATAATTACGGAAAACAATTTTGTGTATTTTACTAATGAAATTGATGTAAACACCGTTTGGTCAAATTGTCAAATGCTTATAGATTCGATCGACGGATTCGTTTGCTGTGAACCGGTGGATTTGCCTTTGCGTGAGGTGAAAGTGGAATCGAAAAGTCAACGATTTATTTTTGTTGACTTCTCGCAAGTCGCAATGTTGATTGTTTTTGTTATATAGCCTTTTAGGTAACTTAATCAACCTAAACCACTGAATTAGCGTTTGGTATTCGGGTACCGGTTTTTCAGATTCGGTTCGATATTTTTAGTTCTTCCGTTCATGATTACAAGATGGGAGAATTTTCTCAATGAACAAAAAAACACTTTTAATTTAGGGATTAATCCATGTTTTTTAGGGTTTTGCCAAATAACTCATGGCTAAATTAAAGACCAAAAGTTCACAATATTTACAATTTTGCCATTAATAAATTAATAAAAATAAAATATAATTAAATACAAAAATACCTTTATACCCTTCTTTTTCCTCAAATCTCTTTTCTCCATTAACAACTTTTTTTTCTCCATTAACAATCTTTTTTCTCCATAAGCTCTTTTCTTCTTCTTTCTTCTTCTTTCTTCTTCAACCATTTTTCTGCACGAGTTCATCGAGGTAAGCTTTCTGCTTTTTTCGTTTTTTCGTTTGGGTCGTGTATTAGGGTTTAGATTCATGGGTTTAAGTTCTTTTAAGCTCGTTTAAGTTAGTTTTAAGTTCGTTTTTCGTTTTAAGTTCGTTTAAGTTCGATTAAGCAAGATTTACGTTCGTTTTTCATTTTTTCGTTCAAAATCTGGGTTTAGATCTGTTTTGCGTAACCCAGAATTTGGAACCTAGACTAAAAATCAACCTAGACATATTAATTGACACCTAGACTAAAAATCAACCTAGACTAAAATCCAACCTAGACATATTACTTAGCACCTAGACTAAATTTCACCTACCTAGACACAACCTAGACTAAAATCCAACCTAGACATATTACTTAGTACCTAGACTAAAATTCACCTACCTAGACACAACCTAGACTAAAATCCAACATTTGTTTTTTTGAAAATTCTGCACTTTGTGACTTGAG
>KE150739.1:10622-20720 GCA_000411095.1 Aethionema arabicum
AGTTATAACATATAAAAGAATATTTTTAATATTGATCAATTTAAAAGAATATTAAATTAATTTTTCAGTATTGATCAATTATTTGTTTTACCGAATTTTAAAAAATATTTAATCCGTATTATAGCAGATGAATTTCTAATAAAATATTATTTGTTGCTGCTTCGGACATCCATGATAATCATATAATATTATTATCTTCTTGTTTTCTTCCATGTAATCAACAGGTTTTATTGGACACGACCAATCTTCAAAAAAAAGGACAAATAATCTTTACCAAAATGAAAAATCTATGAAAATCTGTTGCACACCAACATCTTCCAAAAATTGGACAAACTTATAAATAACATGGTTAAACCCATGAACTATTATGCTCATATCATTATCATGTAGTTTGATACAAATTGGTTTATCCGATGAAATCGAGAATTAACAATTTCATTGGGAATGAAATCAAATACAAAACTAAAACATATTTTTTCCTTTCCAAATTATATTTTTCTATAATTAGATTAACGTAAAACGGTAACCAAATTAAAATACAAATAAACCAACATAATTTCCCCAATCCATTAAAATCTGTAACGAACTGTTAAAAATAAATTATATACCATAGAAATTAAACTCTGAAAAGCAATTAAATTATAAGAAATACAACCAATAGATTCCCACGGTTAATTAGAAAATGTAAAAAAAAAATCTATAAAATAGAAATTAAACTCTGGAAATAACAAAGGGTTCTTTTACATCCACGTTTCGGAACCACCGGACGAAATAGCGTACTGTGAGTTTCGGGCCCGTGAGATTCACATAATAGTACTTGCCTGATCTCTAAATCCCAACAACAATCATAATCACATAAAATTAACTTCTTCTTCTTCTCTTCTACAAAAACAAGTGGTCTTGCTACACACCTACAATCTCCTTTGTCATCATATGTGCAAATCTCATACAAATCTATGAAATAGATCTTCTTCCATGTCTTCTCTTCTAAATTCCACGACCAAATCACATGACCAACATCGAAATAATTCCATCCCCATAAATTATCATCAAGATTGAAAATACGCATATCTGAAACTGGAGTTTTGCACACGATTTCAAAAGTTTCTGTGTGAAGATCGAACGATAAAACACTCCTAATTTCTTCATTTCCCATTAACATTTCTTCTTCTTCTGTTAACCAATACAGTAAACCCTTTGCATAAACCGGATCATCCCTACCACGGATTCTTTTTGGACAAGAAGGCTCAACGAATCTCCAAGCGTTGATCTTAAAATCAAACACTTCACATGTTGTTGTAGTAGCGTTGTTATTTTCACCTAATTCCGATGAATTATATAACCAAACCGGTTTATATAAACCGTTGATTTGATCTTTACCAAACCCAAGTGGAGTACAATCTCTCCACCTCGGATTTGGTCTTGTTCTTTGTTGATAGGTTGACAGAGGAAGAGTTCGATACCATCTTGTGGTGGGATTAAAGATAATGCCCGAATCATACTCATTGTAGATACAGACTAAACCATCGATGCTATTTTGACAAAACAAATAAAGATTGTTTTCCCATGGAATTGGAATGTTCCGAGAAATTGATGATTTCAATTCTAATGTCATTATACTTTCCAACATTTGCACGTAATCTTTGGAATCATTATATTTGTAAGCGGTGTTTATCATAAGGAGATCAGGGGTTTTCAATTCTTGACGATGATGGATTAAGTGTTTGTGTTGGAAAAACGGAGATTCGATTGTTGATTTCCATTGTTTAGATACAGATTTGAATCGTAAGAGAGATTTTATCGGAAGCCTTTCAAGAATTTGCTCAACAACGTCGTCGACTACCAGTTCCATAGTCGAACTCTGTTTCCTTCTTTTTTGTAAATCCATTTTTTTTAGAATAAATCAGGTCAAAAACTAATCTTTTTAACTTAAGTTTGTTTTTTTAATCTCAGATTCGAGATCTGTGGAGGTAAAAAATAAAGAAGATTAAGCCAAGCTTAAAACAGAAAAAAGGAAGCTAAGAACATTACCTCAGTGGGTTCTGATGAACATCTGGAGTTCGTCAAAAGGGCTGAGAAAATGAAGATCTAGAGGTTATATGAGGCTATAAGTCAAAGATATCGGAAGATTAGAACCTATAAAGGTTCTAAACCTAGAAAATCCGAAGATCGAAGCTTAGGTGGTGTTTATTCATAGGAAAGTGAAGGAAAAACTACAAGAAAAGCTAAACTTCAAAGGACAACGGAGAGTAAGAGAGAATAGATGCGCCGGAAAACAACCGGAGAAGAGAATAGAAACCAACGGTAACGCTTTTTGGAGGAAATCTGACAAAGTTTCGCCGGATTTTGTCGAGAGAGAAAAAGAGACGAGGAGATGACAAATTTTTTTGATCGGCTAGGATTTTGAGAGAGAGAGGTGGAGATTTGGGAGAATTTTGTCTCTCCAAATCGTGAATGGGCCCACACCACACGTAATGGGCCTGCAAATTAAGCTTCAAGAAAACTCACAAAATCAGACTCATAAACGTTACAAGCAGATCTTGGGGAGGGAAGAAGTTACCGTGTCTATCCTCACCTCTGATCGCGGAAGGAGAAAGCATCCTTTGGACAATCGAGAACGTGAAACGCTTGGGGCTCTCCAAAGTAATCTTCTACTCCGATTGCAAGTCGTTGATTGCAGATCTGCAGGGACCAAATCGATGGGCATGCCTCGCCGGAATTCACCAGCAAATTTTGGTGCTGAGAGATCAGATTGAAGACACGAAGATGACCTTCACCGATAGAAAGGGAAACCAATTGGCCGATGAGATTGCGAAGGAAGCGGCGAATTTCTGCGATTACTCTGCAATTGTCTCGTCTCTCGTGCCTTCTAATTTGTTACCATATGTAAGGGGCGATACACCTCCAAACACTTTTCATTAATGAATTAAGGAATATCTTTGACGAAAAGAAAAAAAAACGTTACAAGCATGAAATTGTTCCTACACAAGTTCCAAGATCCGACTTAAAACCAAGAAATGGTATATGTAAAAATAGGGATGTTAATTTGGATTAAATTTTGCGGGCTAATCCACTCTGACCTTGAAAATACGTGGGTTTGAGTTTCGATATATGAGCGCCAAAAAAATACAAGCCGGGCCAGGTTGAAATATTCACGGATTTTCCGGGTTTCGGGTCGGGTCGGGCTAGCCCGCAGATTATCGTCTTCTATTAAAACATATTAAAATATTGATTTATATATGAATTTTCATGACTAATGTAACATTATTATTCATACCTACTTAATAATTTTAAAACTATTGACTATAATTTTTAATACCATTTTTTTTAACTCAAGATAAGGATGTATTAATTTGGGGAAATTGTTGTAGGCCTTTCAGCCCTTACAATCTCATCAATACATGATGGTAAAAGTTAAGATACAATGGACGAATACGAGTTGAAGGATAGAGCGTATTTCGCTAATTTGTCTGCTGCTTGATTTGCTTGTCTCGGCGTGTGAACAAGGCTGAATAGGTCGAACTCCCCTTTGGTCGCTCCAATGAAGTCTGCGAAAAAGCCCAGGGAAGCCCAACTATTACCTTACTCTAGCCCAACAATAGCCTCTTTGCAATCTGTCTTAAAAACTACTCTCTTTAGGCCCAACCTTTGAATGCTTGATATGGCCCAAATTATCCCTTCCACCTCAGTTTCAAGGGTTGATCGGAGCGAACTCATCGCTTTGGCTCCCCATAATCGAACCTCGCCTGCTGAATCTCTCATGATCCATCCAATCCCACATCTATCTGCTTCTTGATGTCTAGCTCCATCAATATTGCATGTTAGGGTCCCTGGCTCCGGTGGGAACCGACGTCTCACAGATCTGCTAAGGGGTTGAGTTTGCTGTGGATCCACGGTTGTGTGTGGAGTGGTGGTGCATACCTCCTTCCATTCACGTTCTTCTTCACTTGCTAGGGTGAGTATATTCTTCACCAGTTGCGACTCTCCTCTGTAAACCAAAGCATTCCTCGCTTTCCACAACTTCCACACAATCCAGGACCATAGATCTTGTTTTAAATTGACTTCTGGTCTTCTTTCTTTTGAGAATAACAGAGACGCCATGTTTGTGTACAGGGATCTACCGAATTCTGCTCGTCTGCCCATCAAGGCTCCTGATATCGCCCATAGGAAGCGGCTGAACGGGCATCGGAAGATTAAGTGATTCGTTGATTCTTCTTCTGATCCGCAACGAGGGCAAGTCTTATCTCTTGTGAGGGTCCTTTTGGCAAGGTTAACTGCCACTGGTAAGCACTCAGACACCATTTTCCAGAGGAAAGATTGGATTTTGGGATTGGTATATGTTTTCCATATCTCTTCGAATATCGGGTTCAAATTCGGGTTTTGAGTTCCATTAACCTGCTTATCAATTGCTTCCATCTGCAGCCAGAACCCGGATTTCACAGTGTAGTGGCCATCCTTTCTCGGATCCCAGGTGTATGAATCTTTGAAATTTGGTAATCCAGGTTTCAACTGTCTGATCTTATTGATATCCTCTTCTTGTAGGCACTGTTCTAGGAGTAGCCATTTCCATTCTCTGAAAGGGTGAGCGATGAAGTTACTCATTAAAAGGTTCCCACTATGGTTATCATGTAGAGGATTGGGTGGTCTTGGGGGTACCGTGGGGATCCACGGCTCTGTCCAGAATTCTGTTTTGTCCCCTGCTCCTATGATCTTGCGAGCCCCTAGCTTTAGGACTTTTTGTGCAGCGTGTAGGCCTCTCCATGCTAGAGACGGCCGTGAGCCGATGTTAGCGGCTAATGCTGTAGTGATCCTGTAGTACCTCCTTTTCATGACTTGAGCTAGTAGACAATCTGGATTAGTTAGAATCCTCCATAGTTGTTTGGCTAGTAGAGCCAAGTTGAAGGTTTCTAGCTCTCTAAACCCAATTCCACCTTTGTTTTTTGGTTTGCTTACCAAAGATGACACTTGATTTGTCAAAGTTAATCTTTTGCCCCGAGATGCTACAGTAGGTGAGTAGAATGTCCTGGATCTTTTTAATTTCTGTGTTGGTAACTTTGCAGAAAAAAGGCTATCGTCAGCAAACAATAAGTGCGAGATGGCTGGTGAATGCTTCGCCACTCTGATTCCAGTAAGTAAATTTTGTGCTTCAGCCTTTTTGAGGATACTCCCAAGGACTTCTGTTACCAATGATAAAGAGAAAGGGGGATAAAGGATCCCCCTGTTTAATGCCTCTTGTAGGTTTTATGTTCCCATGTGGCTCACCATTGATGAGGACCTTGTACTTCACCGTAGAGATGCAGAGCATGACCAGATGGATCCAGTGAGTCGAGAAACCCCACATTTGCATAGCATCCTTTAAAAATTTCCACTCCAGCCTATCGTATGCTTTTGACATGTCCGTTTTTATGGCCATGTATTGATCAGAGATTTTTTTTCTGTGTTTTCAGCGCATGGATGATCTCGTGCCCAATAAGGACGTTATCCGTGATGTGTCTCCCCTCCACAAACGCAGCTTGTTCTGCTGAAATGATCCCCGGTAATATCTTCTTGAGTCTCATGACCATGAGTCTTGCCAATATCTTATAAACTGTGTTGCAAAGACTAATGGGTCTAAAATCTTCCAGTTGGCTTGGAGCTGGTTTTTTTGGTATAAGACACATGTTTGTTTGGTTGATTTCAGGGTCCATGGTGCCCTCATTAAAGAAACTGTCTACCATTCTTTTGATGTCTGGTTTTATGATGCTCCAGTTCTGCTGAAAAAAAGAAACCAGTCATTTTGTCCGGACCCGGGGATTTCCCGGGGTTCATTCCCATTACCGCCTCTTTTAGTTCCTCATCAGACACAGGTTGTGTTAACCTTGTATTTTGGTCCATTGAAACCCTCCTCTCAAAGTGACCAATGGAGTCCAGCTCCCCTCTGCCTTGGTCTCTCTTGAACAGGTCCGCAAAGTACTCCTGGGCTATGATACCCATCTTCTTATCTTTATAAAACACATGTCCTTGTGGGTCCTGTAGTTTGGTGATTCGATTCTGAAGTCGTCTTTGTTTTGTTGCAGCGTGGAAGAATTTAGTGTTACGATCACCTTCGCGAAGCCAGGTAATTCGACTTTTTTGCCTCCAAAACATCTCCTCCATTTTTAGCTCTACGTGTAGTTTGGACTTCAGTCGTTTAAGTTCATCCTTGTCAAAATTAGGCTGGTGAGACAGGTTGTCTACTGCTGTTTGCAATTTTTTAATATTTTCCCCTGAATTTGAAATATCTTGCTTCTTCCACATTGAAATTTCCTTGCGGCAGGATTTGATCTTGCTGCAGACAGATTCGTTTTCTCCCCTGTTTCGCCCTGACCATCCCCTTGCTATGACTGATCTAAAACCTTCCCTGACAATCCACCTCTGATCATATTTGAAACTTGCATAACGTCTATTTCCTGCCGGTTCAACTGTAACAAATAATTGGGCTGTGATCTGATGCTGAGCGCTGTAGGTACCTCATGGAAGTCTTTGGAAATATGTCGAGCCACTCACTGTTTATTAAGGCACGATCCAGTCTGCATTGCACTATGCCATTGCTCCGGATACCATACCAAGACAGCCTTTCCAGTGAAAGTGACATCTCGCATACCGCATGCACTAATGAATGTTCTAAAGGGTAAGAAAGACGCTTCTGACCTCCTGTTTCCACCCACCTGTTCTTGGTTGCTGTAGATTTCGTTAAAATCTCCTAGCATGAGCCAAGGGCCAGTAATAGATTGACTCAGGCGTATTAGTGTTTCCCACACTGCTTCTCTTCCTTGCCTCCTAGGATCCCCGTAAACTGCCGTGATGTGCACAGTGTTTTCCACAGTGTTTTTCCAGAGTAGAGCTAGCCCCCCACTTAGTCCTTCTGGCTCCACTGTCTGAATATCGTCGTAACCTAGGTTTCCCAAAACATTCTCCATATAATCCGTTTCTTCTTGGTCTCTTGTAGGAACAGAACTTCAGGGCGAAGCTGACCATGCAACTCCCTCAGTTGTCGAACTGTCTGGGTGTTCCCAACCCCTTGACAGTTCCAACTCAATGTCTTCATAACGTATTGGGTGGTTTTTGGCGAACCACCAAACCTCTGGGGGTAGCTGTTTTTGAGTTGCTGTTGTGCTTGTGTTGAGGTGCCATATGGGCACAATGCTCCGTGTGGGACGTAGCCCTCTCCCCTTCTGATCCTACCAGGTACCTGAAATCAGCTCCCTTTCTCTCTCTGCTCCTCTTAATTTGTTCTCTGAGGTCTGAGGATTGGTACGCTGATCTGAATTTTTTTGCCCCTGCAGATTCTTCTTCTTCTACCTGCTTCCTTTTGAGAGGAGTTTGTGGGTACTTTGGAGTAATGGGATCTTTCCCAACTCCAGGGGAACTTTGAGAGTTTGATCCTTGGGGTAAGTCACTGTCCTTATGCACCTTTTCTTTTGCTTCTTTGCTTATCTCATCAGTACTCCTCCCCCTCTTTCCTTGCTCCAAAAGCGGGCTACAGCCTTTGTCCTTTTGGTATGGGGTTTTCGGTTTGGACTCTACCCACTTAGAGTAGCCCCTACCAGATCGTGAATCGGTTCTGACTCTCCTTTCCTCATGTGTATCTCGATCACTATAGTATCTTCTACCCGGTGGGCCGTCCCTGGAATACTCTGTCCGTGATGAGCTTGACCTGCCCTTGTAGGGTTTGTTTTGTGTCGTTTTGTCCTGTCTCCTCTTGCTCTGCTCATCATGATTATCCTCCATAATATCCTTGAATGGGCAAAAATCTTCTTCATGTGTTATCCTTTTACATGTGAGACACATTTTGAGAAGTTTTTCATACTCTAGTGTGATGGTGACTATCTCTCCAGTTTTAAAGCTTAAGGTCTTCTTAACTGTGAGTGGTTCGTCGATATTGACCTTTACCCTTAGCCGAATGTATTCTAGGGAGTTATGGTCGAGAGCATGAAGCTCTATTGCCTCTGTTTCCCCTAGGAACTCTCCTAGGAACTTAGCTGTCTCCATTAAGACTAGATGTACGGGGATCCCTCGGATCCTGATCCAGAAAGCGGCCGTTTGTAAGAAATCCGGTGGTGGTTGTGGAGTCCACCTATCCACTGTAACCATCCAGGTTTTGAGGAACCATGGTCCATTTTAAAGAATATATTGTAGGACTTTTTTAATATTGAATCATAAACTTCACCTTGTTGTCTCCAATACCTCGACCTTTGATTCTACCTTTCAAGCCCTAGATTGTAGGTAGACCTCGAACGGCTCCTCCTACTAGTTGTACCGCTGGATTTAGGAGTCTTACCACGATGCTATCTTTATTCGCCTTAATGGTCTCTTTGACATCCAGATCTGGCATCATTAAGGCCTCGTTCACACTATTCTCCTCCCGTTCTTGGATCCTCTCGAATACTGACTTCTTTGTGAACCCTGGTGGGTGCTTGTAGCTAGATCTGTCCATCTTTTTCCTTAAATACCTACCGCTTTCTGTGACTGAGTAAATGTTGGTGGTTAGGGAGCAAAACCAGTTGGACTAGATTTGGTGAGTTAGTGTTGTTATTTAATGTTGATGGCAGGGTTAATGAACTTCTTCGTACTGCTAGAGGGAGCAAGGAGGATGAAAACGGTGGAGATATCCTTGTTCCTGATCTTGTAGGCCACCACTCTTCACGTGCGGTGGGACCTCTTAGAGAGCATTCCGTAAGCTGTACGGAACCCTAGTGTATTGGTATTTTAATACCATTTAAACATGTTTAGTAAATTATAATATTAATATAGTTTTATGTTTAAATTATCAAATTATTGAATATTTAGAAATCGTTGAACTCTTATACCTTTTTACTTTACTAACTAGATTTAAATATTGATTTTAGTTTGTTTATATTGATTTATTTGAATTTATATTGTTTTTATTTATAAGTTCAAAAAACTCGAAAAAACCTGAAAAGCCCTGAAGCTCTGTCCGGGTCAGGTCGGGCTTTGAAATATAAACCCAAAAATAAATGGATCGGATCAGGCTCAGACTAAAATATGTACGGGATTCACGAGATTGGACCGGGCCGGGCTGAGCTAGCCCGATTGACATCCCTACATAAGAATGAGTTTTTTTTTTCGAATCATACAATGATTTAGCAATAGATTATGGAAAAAAATATGAAGCATATCGATCCCACCATCAAATTTGGAAGTTTAAAATACTGTATTCCTAAATAATAATTAAAATTAATAGATTTTATTTTTCTTCCAATTAGTTCAAAATTGTGAAAAGCTACAAATATTCAAAATGTATAAATGACTACAAAATAGAAATTAAACTCGAAAATAACAAACTGCATCGGGAAAAAAAACCAAGAGTGCAACCCACAGGAGATGATGTACTCTCAAGATCATATATCATTAATTGGATCTTCCTAGATCCACGACAGCAAGAAAAACTAAATAACATTAACTTGTTATTCTCTCCCATAGGAGAGAGTGACGATACTAGTCTACACCGACAAATTCTAAAAGATGGACAAATTTTTAAATAGTCTATGAAATACATCTGCTCCTCTAAATTCAACGACCATATCACTTTACTCTACCCCATATCGATTCCACATAAACTATCATTCAAATTATAAAGAATAGTATTCTTAGATGGGGCTTTGCGAACAATTTCAATAATGTTTCAATATGAAGATCGAACAATAAAACACTCATAATTTCTTCCTTTTCGATTAACCAATACAGTAAACCGTTTAAGTAAACCAGATTATCCCAATTACTAATTTTTTTGAGAAGAAGGCTCGACCAATTTCCAAGTCTTAGTCTTGAAATCAAACACTTGACATGTTGTTTTTGTAATGTTGTAGCGTTATTTTGACCTAATTCTGATGAATTATATAACTAAACAGGTTTATATAAACCGTTTATTTCATCTTTACCAAATCCGAATTTAACGCTGTCTTTGAAAGGTTGGTGGTAATTGATCTACGTCAGAAGGTTTAACGCTATGGTGTTGGACGTGATTAACTTTAAAATTTATAAACCTTCTACTCTACCCGATCATAACGGGTGTTGAAGTAGTATTAGGTGTCGATCCACGGGAGGCGAACTGAGCAT
>KE150740.1:56186-77795 GCA_000411095.1 Aethionema arabicum
CTGAAACAGCCGATGATTTCATTGTTAGGATCGTGTATGGGACATTAATGTTTTCCGCCATCGTAGGGTAAACTTCACGTAAGAGGCTTGGAACCATGTGAGCGAAAAGCTTCAGAATGGCTTCCACTTCCTTATCTTTCAGGTAAGTAAGAATGTTGTCCAGAGGTAACACTGTCCTATCCAGTATGTTAACAACAAAGCCAATCCAGTGGTCCCTCTTAAAAGCAAACCCGTACATTTCATCCACGTCTTCCAGGCAACTTTCATATGCTGTAATCGAGTGCACTGGGAGGGAAAGTCAGAACCTTACTCTTAAGGAAGGCAGGATAGTACTGCTTCTACATAGCAGTGAATGCAAAGTCAAGCAATGCAATGCGTTTTTTCTTCTAGACATCTGCTCCTGTCTTGAATCTCTGTCGAAGGACATTCATGTACGCATCCATGTGCTGCGAATACAGATAACCAATAATTAGTATACTTGTTACATAAAGGATTATGTAACAAAGAAGGATGTGTGACTTACGTTGTCCCAGAGCCACTTAGTAATGGTCCTTGCCGTATAGAAAAAGGAAATGGTTGTCTGTGAACCCCTACCATGGAAGACATTTATTCCATTGCTTGCCAACCATGCGTCTAACTCCCTCACTTTGGCGGGATCAAAGTACAGATACGGGTTTGGCTGAGGCTTCTTAAAATCAGTGTACGGTGACACTTGTTGGGGTCCAGGCTTTGTAACCCTCGATGTTCTACGGCTGTAGTGTTTTTCAGCCTTCCTCTCAACAATCTGGTTGTGTAGCTCTGTGGTACTATCAAGTTGGACACAAGACGAGTCCACTGCTTTCTGCTCATCATCCACGGCTTTCTCCTCATCCTCCATATTCTGGTCATCATCCACTTTCTGCTCATCATCCACGTCTTTCACCTCTTTCTGCTCATCCACCTCTTTCTGCTCATCGAACTCTTTCTGCTCATCAAACTCTTCCTGCTCATCCTCAACTTTCTCCTCATCCTCAACATTTCCTCATCCACCTCTTTTTCTAGATGTTTGTTGTCCGTCATCTGGAGAATGGGGGATTCAGTCGGGTAGAGAACCCTTGGAGTAAGTTCCACATTCTCAGATAAGGTAAGTCTCTTCTTCGGTGGACTGTCCACCGCAATGGAGCCATAGTTGATAATTGCATTCTCAAGCACCCGGTTCACCTGAAACCAAAATAGACTTTATTAGACACACCTAGACATAAAAAAACCAAAACATTTCAAAGAGCTAGACTAAAATTTTTAGTCTATTTAACTGGCCTAGACAAAAACTTTTAGTCTAGGTAGTTTGCATTCAGTCTAGGTTGGTTCACAATGTTCATCAACCACGAAATTTTAGTCTAGGTAGACTGCATTCAGTCTAGGTTACCATGGTACAACATGATCATACAACGTACATGTCCCACACGGGACGAACCACAAACGACGTATTCAATCTTTTTGAAAACCCAAAAGGAAGTGAACCTGAGAGCGTGTTATTACCCCCACTGGAACTTGGGTTTCAGTTTCAACCCCTTCCGATGATTTTTCAGTTCCAGAAGGAACCTTTGAGACAGTTTGTTTCTACTTGGTTGGGGGTTTCTTCTTGGTTGGGGATTTCTTCTTGGTTGGGGATTTCTTCTTCTTGGTTTCTTCAGGTTCCTTTTCAGATTCCTTTGCAGACTTGGTCATTGATTTCTTCACAGGTTTAGCCCTAGTGCTCTTTCGTGTTGGGGCTGGTGGAGGGATGGGGCTCCTTCTAGACACTCGTAGTGGTCTAGCCGGTCTTGGTGTGGGGACAAGGGGAATTGTCCCTTTACTTGCAGGTCTAGGCCTCTTTTTAGACCTCACTTCCTCTGCCCCCGACATGTCGCCAGAGTTTCTGACCGTCCCAAAGACTAAGGTTATCTACTTAATCCAGCCCTCAAGCCTCTCCACCCTCTCCTGCATATCCCTCTTCCACTCGTCATCNTACAACGTACATGTCCCACACGGGACGAACCACAAACGACGTATTCAATCTTTTTGAAAACCCAAAAGGAAGTGAACCTGAGAGCGTGTTATTACCCCCACTGGAACTTGGGTTTCAGTTTCAACCCCTTCCGATGATTTTTCAGTTCCAGAAGGAACCTTTGAGACAGTTTGTTTCTACTTGGTTGGGGGTTTCTTCTTGGTTGGGGATTTCTTCTTGGTTGGGGATTTCTTCTTCTTGGTTTCTTCAGGTTCCTTTTCAGATTCCTTTGCAGACTTGGTCATTGATTTCTTCACAGGTTTAGCCCTAGTGCTCTTTCGTGTTGGGGCTGGTGGAGGGATGGGGCTCCTTCTAGACACTCGTAGTGGTCTAGCCGGTCTTGGTGTGGGGACAAGGGGAATTGTCCCTTTACTTGCAGGTCTAGGCCTCTTTTTAGACCTCACTTCCTCTGCCCCCGACATGTCGCCAGAGTTTCTGACCGTCCCAAAGACTAAGGTTATCTACTTAATCCAGCCCTCAAGCCTCTCCACCCTCTCCTGCATATCCCTCTTCCACTCGTCATCATCACGTTCTTCTCCTCCACGACGACGTAGCTTCCTCTGTTTCTCCCCACAACTATCTTCACCTTCCACAATAGGTGATTTTCTTTTGTTTTCTTTTCCACCAGGTGTTTTATTCACGGTGCTAGACCCTCCTGCATCTGCACGCCAAGTGATACGAGGCACCGATTTATACTGTTGGAAATGGAGGAGCAGCTTCTCAATCTGCTCGTCAGCGTTTTCGTCCTCCCACTCCGTTGTATTATAGTCCAGGCCTCGGCGATATTTGTCAATTCCACCCTACAAACATTAACATTAATTCAAGTTAGCGAACCTAGACTAAATATTATACTCTACTAAGCAAACATAGACTTAATGTTTTAGTCTAGGTGTACATATAAAAACTCTCACCAGCTATTTTGATACGTTTTCCCCCTTAGAACCTTTGTACTGGAGAAGGGGTACAACGTCATCCCTGATCTTCCGCCCATATTGTGCACCNTGCCTACCTTACCCCAAGGGTACGATCAAACCTCTGAAGATCATTTGCCAAATTGACATACTTCATAGGAATTGGAGTTTTCCTATCCAATCCCATTATAACGCTTCTAACAATGACGAGGTAAGCCACACGAAGCTTGTCTTCCCTAGTCTTCATCCGATGTGACTTAAATGCTTTCTTCAGATCGTCCAAGTGTGGAACAACTCGGGTTGGAGGGACTTCTAACTTTTCCAGGAACGCACCTTCTTTACCATCAGCCGTTGCATCCTCCACCCCCTTACAGTTCAGGCCAGTTATTTCTTCAAATGCGCCCAATGTGAAACGCACTGGTTCTCCATCAAGAACGAACCACAGCTCATATTTCTTCTTAGTGACAACCTATCTGGTCAAAAAGTTATGAACAATGCGTGAACAAAAGGCCAAATTAAGCTCGTACAATCTCAGACAAACACCAAGGCGTGAACCCTTCATTTCATCCCACAACTCTTTTCCAAGAAATTCCTGCAAATCAGGAAACATCTCGGTCTTTGACCTATAGTTGATGCTCTTTAAGGGAATGGGTTCTTCCCCATCATCGTATAATCGGCTAGGGAAACCCATGCTAAGGTTATCTTCTGAAGCCATCCTGTTTACATTCATAAAAAACCAAAACATTACACTCTAAAAATAGTCTAGGTTCACTAAATTATAGTCTAGGTTCAATAGTGTTAGTCTAGGCTCACTAATTTTTGTCTAGGTTCACTAATTTTAGTCTGGGCTCACTACTTTTTGTCTAGGTCACTCAAACTTAGTGCTACCTCTGTCGTTCTACTATGTGATGCGATTTCATGATGAACTTACTGTCTGTACTCTCTGTTTATCGATGAATGTAGTTCGTCAGAACCCTAAAACCCTAGAACCCTAAAACCCTAGAACCCTAAAAGTTATTGTCTTTATTCTACGAACACGAACCCTAAACCCTATCAAACTTAAGCGACAACTCAAACTACGGAAATTAAACAACAAATTCAAAAGTTTAAGAGCTGAAATCGGACTTACCTTCTTCGCGAAACCCTAAAACGCAGACGAAGACGAGAGATAGAGACGAAGACGAGAGATAGAGACGAAGACGGGA
Source organism: Aethionema arabicum (assembly GCA_000411095.1). Taxonomy (NCBI): domain Eukaryota; kingdom Viridiplantae; phylum Streptophyta; class Magnoliopsida; order Brassicales; family Brassicaceae; genus Aethionema; species Aethionema arabicum. Next base: position 60,329 of record KE150740.1, read on the forward strand.
GATAGAGACGAAGACGAGAGATAGAGAGACGAAAAGAAGATTTAAAAGATTTCAGAGAGAAATTAAGAAGAAGAAGTTGAAGATTTGGAGCAGTTCGTCGAAGATTTCAGAGCCAAGTCGCGAAGTGGGAGAAAAGGGAGAGAAAAAGAAAACTGTTTCTTTTGATTTTGTTTTTTTTTTGTCTTTTAGTGTACAAGGGTATAAGTGTAATTTCGTTCTAATTAATTATGTTTTTTATTTAATTTTATTATTTAAATACAGGGGCATTTTGGGTAATCTACATTAATTTGGATTTAACTAGAATATTTCAAAAACATGGGTCATGATCCAAAATAAAATGTTTTTTTGGGTCACCAAATATAATTTCTTCTATTTTATAATAATACGCATCTAATGTTTAAAACAAACACATAATTTAAAGTTAACGAATTAATTTACAAATTATTATTATTTCCGTCTCTCCATGCTGAACAACTTAGTTTTTGGAGCCTTGGCGCTGATAAACCTACCAATATACCACATGAAGCACCAATATGAATCCGAGTTAAAAATTCACTAAATAAACTCCAGCAAATATCAGCGTGTAAATAAAACTCTAACTTTTTTAGAAAAATGCAATAAAATGTTGGGTCTTTTTATTTTGTTTTAATATATTAGGGTTTTTTTTGCATATTGATACATTTTGGAGTTTATTTAGTGAGTTATCAATAGGTTGGGGTATTTGTTTTCACAATTTAAAATAATAAAGCAACAGAATCTTTAAAGGATTATCTTGATGACGCCTTTTATATTAAATGTGGGATACGAAACCAGGGAACATGGTGAAGTCTTTTATATTGTGGGGGACAAAATGGGTGAATAAGGTTACATGAGAATCAAACATAACATAGCAGCTCAATGTCATATTCTTAATTATCTTGTATTCCCAACAAAGTCAAATGCAATAGGGAGAAGTTAGAGAGTTAAGAAGCGGTGCTAAAAAGAAAAGATGAGGTAATGTTTCAAACAAAACCTGTATATATCTCTTCTTGTTCATGTTTACTTTGATTTCAGCAAAACTGAAGTTGTGTTTGATGTTTGCATGAAAGATTTGACTTTGGAATTTAAAAAAATGAATAGTAAAGCAGCTAAAACTAATATCTTCTTGATATTTGGTAGAAGTTGTGTTTGATGTTGGTAGAAGTTTTACAATATCTGCTTGATAAAAAGAATATTGTGTACAATTACTTAGTTATTATTAATATAATAACATTTGATCATTTATAAATATTCTAATGAATTTTAAAACCCATTCATATTCACACTTCTACAAAAAAAACACTCTACAAATAAAACTTCTAAAAAGTAAAACAAAACTCTTGATATCAAAAATCTATAAAGAAATAGTAAGAAAATTACAATATAACTAATAAAATGATTATAATTATAAATACATATAAATATATACGATAATGTTATTATATTTATAATTTACATATCATGTAAGACTAAATTAATTTAGATGAAAAAAAATTATCGCACAAATTTCGTACAAATTGATGTAAAACTCATGATAATAATTATTTTATTCATTATATAAACGAGTGTTTTAAACCAATATTATATATCTCCAAGACATATTAATCAATCTCTTAGAGTTATTTTTTTATTAAAATCTACACTTAAATGCAATAACAACGTATATATTTTTTTAATCTTATCAATTATTTCACTTTCTTTTCTAAATTTGACAAAAGAATGAAAATTAAATTTAGAAAAATCTATACATTGATCAATTGCGAGATAATATTGTTATTCTTCATAACCAACATCATAACCAACATTGTAATGATTACTCTTTTTTCTTTCAAAAAGTCAAGAAATGTTATAGCAAACTAATTTCTCTTGAACTGATATCTTACGATCTTCTTGTAATATATTATAATATTTGTGCAAAATTTTTGTATGTTATATAAACGAGTATTTGAAAACCAATATTATATATGTCTAGGATATATATTAATCAATCTTTTAGGTTTTTTTTTTTTTAAATCTACACTCACCATAAATACAATACCAACGTGTGTATATATATATATATATTAATCTTATCAATTATTTTGTTTTCTTTTTAAAATTTCAAAAAAAAAACGAAAAATTAAATCTAGAAAAATCTATATATAGATCTATTGTGACATAACATCGTTATTCTTCATAACTAACCGCATAACCAACATCATAATAGTTACTCAATTTTCTTTCATAAAAAAAAATAAATCTTATAACAAAACAATTTCTCTTGAATTGATTCCTAATGATCTTCTTATAGAGATTTCATCTTATGTTGCTTCTTCTTCTTTACCCGATACACAATTTCAGACAAGTTTCAAAACCGATTCGACGTTTAGTGGTGAGCAAAATATCTTATCACCAACCTTTCTCTTAAGCAAGTACTTTTTTCCGTGGTTTCAAGATATCGATAGGTTTTCAAATTTCTTAAAACGTTGTTGTAGGAATGGTAGTCCCAAAACTTTATACCGTAAATGACTCATCAACTATTTTCAAAACAACTGTGAAGATAAAGGACTTCAACAATTATAAAAAACAGCAAAAAACGGAAATCAAGACAGAAAATATATTTACGGCATAATTTTGATTTTTCTTGGCGATCAAACAAAAGAAAAAGGTATTGAATTTTTATCTTCGTTAAATAAACTTTTAATGTCGACTAATGTGGAATATCTCGAAAAAACACAATTAAAGATTAGAGATCTTATTTGGTGGCGAGGTAGCTAGTTATGAGACGGTTTAAAAACTTTTATGTTGAAGAAAATTGTGATTGTGACGGTAAAACTACGACGTTTTGAGTAAAAAATTGTGGTTGGGATAGATATGGTGCAGATTATGATATGGCTTCGTCTTGTGCTTGCCAACTTTGTTTATGGCAGCAAGAAATTCAAGTTTTTTTTAAAAATGTGTAAAAGTTTAATATATTGATATGTTAACTATTTAATGATTAAATCTATGATTTTTTTTACGGTTTATGTTCTGCAATATTGTAGTTATCACGTGTGACAAAACTGTATCCAATAATAAGGTTTTTGGATATTCATCAACAACCAAAACTTTTTGCACAATTTACTATATTACAATAGAGGAGAAACATCCAATCCTTGTTACCATAATGAACTTCAAACGTTTTTTTTCAAGTGTGAAAAATCAAACACCTATTTGGAGAAGAAGTTTAAACTTGAAAATATTACAAGTGGGAAGAGACCAAATAATCTATGTATTAAATAAATAAATAACTAATTAGTTAGTATTTATTCAATGATTAATATTGATTTATTGAAATATAATGGTTTAGATAAATATTGTAAAGATGTGAACCATCACACATTTTAAATCATTAAGCATTCTTTCGTAGATAAAACTAACTCAAAATAATTTGATTATAAGTTGCGACCGCTTATACATTTACTTGTTAAGCAACAGAAACAATCTAGAGAATTAAAAATTGATTACTATTTAGGCTAACCAAAATTAAACATAAAAAATTTGATATCAATTTTGAAAGTTTGAAAACTCATGGAATTGGATATTATAAGTGCGATTTTTAACCTTAGAAAATATTCTCGCAGAATAATCAATTTGATATATACAAATCAAAATATAGTTTTAATGAAAAAATTACAATATGTTGCTGCTTAATTTTCTATTATTTTCACACGATATTTATATTAATCTTGTAAATTTAAAGGGAAATAAAAGGAATAAATTCACAAATTCATAATTTTAATTATAACTAAATATTTGCCAAGAACAGTAGGCATATGATGTGGCGGAAAAGAACATAGGTAAAAAAACAAACATAAGGAACACATAAAGTGTAATGAAGAATAGTCATCAAATTTAAAATCATGGATAAAAAGACAAACATAAAGTCCAATAAGTAATAGTCATAAAATTTAAAGTTAGACCATTTTAAGCAATGCAACATGCACAAAATGACAAAAACAAAAAGAATATAACAACATGTATATATGTAGAAACCCACAATTTTATATTTAAGAAATTTTAAAATATTATTCTGACGCTTTTCAATTCAAATTTGAACCATAAAAAAATCTAAAACATTGATTATATATATAGTGACTTAATGAAAATGTGTGATAACTAACATTTTTACAAGATTTATTTAAACCCTTAGATTTCAATAAATCAAAATCAATCATTGATTATGTAGTTACTAAATAAAAATATATCATTAATAAATTACATATTTTAATATTAATATCAACCATTACATTTAATTTAGAATCAATCTTTACCATTATATTTAAGAGAATGGTATCATGAATCCCTTAAACTTATTTTGTTATTATATATAGATTAATATTATTGTCTCGGAAAAAAATAATATAGATTAATATTGGGATTAAAGCAAAAAAACCCCTCAACTTTGACCATTTTGTAAAAAAAATCCTCAACTTTGAAAATCTGTTTTTAAACCCTCAACTTTACTAATGACCTTTTTTAAACCCTCAATTTTACTAATGATGTTTTTTAAACCTTCAACTTTACTAATGACTTTTTTTTATACCTTTTGTTAATTTTTTGTTCTAAAACTCTTACATAAAATAATTTTTTGTCCACTAAAGACATTAAATAAAATGTTGAGTTTAGTAAAATTACAAAAAACACAAAAAACCATGATATAACACTGAAAAAAATCACAAAAAATTATATATATGGTTAAATTTTGATATAATTTTGGTTAATTTAGTGTTAATTTTAGCGTTACATTTAGTGTGAGTTTTAGGGTCATATATTGTGAATTTTAGAATGAATTTTNTGAATTTTAGAATGAATTTTAGTATTAACACTAAAACTAACACTAGAATTCAGTACATATCGACACTAAAAGTAACACTAAAATTACCATTAAAATAAACATAAAAATCAACACTAAATTAACCAAAAATTTAACCATAAATATGATTTTCATGTTTTTTGTGTTTTTCCATGTTTTTCTCTACTTTTACTAAATTTAGTGTTTTATTTAATATCATTAACGGATATATTTAGTAGTGTTAGCAAAAAAAATTAGCCTAAAGTATAAAAAATCATTAATAAAATTGAGGGTTTAAAAAATATCATTAGCAAAGTTCAGAGTTTAAAAATGAATTTTCAAAGTTGAGGGTTTTTTTTACAAAATGGTCAAAGTTCAGGGGTTTTTTTACTTTAATCCCATTAATATTATTGAAGTATACTTATTTTTTGTGTATAAACAAGTTTTTTTTTGTGACGTGGCCCACAAATAAATATAATGTCTTATGGTGGAGAACTACTAATTCATCTTGCTCTGATAAACAAATTTAGGATGAATACATAGATTAATGAATTTGTCCTCAATATCATTTTTCATTACATAATTTAAATTTAATCACAATTTTAAAAAATCAAAGAATTTGTTTTCATTATATTTTATTATTACTTTGTTAAATTTACATTTGACAAAAACAAAATATTAATTTTTAAAAAAAGAAATAATCAATTCAATCATTTTCTAAAAAAACATAAAGGACTATGGCGAGTTAGTATTGAGACTTTAATTTTAGCTTAAAAGTATCTTGAGTTTCTGTATGGTCAAAAAAGTCTCTTACATAATTTTTTTTGCCATAGTCTAAATTTCTTTATTTTTGATGAAACACCGTGTTTCATTAAACTTAAAACACTAACGAAAACCATTACGAAAATTGACGAAGGTACTAATTTGGCATAAAAATTCTCGATAGGTACTTTTTGACCACGCTGAAACTTGAGGTACTTTTTTGCTAAAACTGAACTTCGTAGGCACTTTTTCGCTACATTCACTTTTTTTTTCGAGAAGTTGTATGTTTCATCAATTTTTTTAGCGTTTCTTTTATGTGTGATAATAAATAAACTGTGTATTTTATTAAAATCAATTAACCATAGGGGCATGTCTAAAAATGTTAAAGTCACAAAAACTATGAACACTATTTGGTCATGCCCTTATGTTTAAACTGAGTTGAATAAAACATCGAATTTCAAAACTTTTAGAGCAGAACAGAAGTGTTAAAAAAAATTGACCAAAAAGACAACGGATGTACTCTATGACCAAAAAGAATTTACATTAGGAAATTTTTTACCATGCTCAAAGTGAAACTTTGTTTCAACTTTTATGCTAAAATTAAAACGTGCAACTACTATCGAAATGCTTCTGGGACTTATATATGGTTGTTTTGACATTTGAGTCTTCGGATCAAACACACAAATTATTGAATAATAATGATTCGTTGTTCCAACTGAATAAAAACACGGTCTTGGTCTCTCCCTGTTTGTTTGCTTGATGGAATCGTCGTTGAGACTTAAGAGACGACGAGAAAGGAGACTGAATTTGGTCACTGGAGCTCACACAATCACAGGAGGATTAGAATCTAAGGCACCCAGGCTGTGATTTATGTCTAGAGAAAGCTATGATTTCTGGTCTCACTTCTATTATGGCTTCAATCTAATGAGACTATGGTTTCTTTTAGATAATTTGTGAGATCATGGTTTCCTATAAATACAAGAGACACATTACTCAGGTTCATGCTTTTGTAATCACAACTGGGAGTTTACTTCACAGAAGTTCCATTACCGGTAATCTCATTGCTTCAAGCGTTAGAATCGGGGAGATATCTTATGCACGTAAGATGTTCGACCAATTGCCTCAAAAAACTGTTTCTGTTTATAACACTATGTCTGTGGCTTATTCCCGTCTAAACAGACCAGATGAGGTTTTATGTCTTTATGATCAGATGATAACTGAAGGGATTAAACCAGATAGCTCAACGTTTACTGTAACAATCAAGGCCTGCTTGAATGCTATGGCTGCAGAGAAAGGAGAAACAGTGTGGTGTAGAGCAATGGAATGTGGGTACTCAAATGATTTATTTGTTTGTTCATCTGTCTTAAATCTGTACATGAAATCCGAGAAAATGGATGAAGCAGAAGTTCTTTTCCGCAAGATGTCGAAAAGAGATCTTATTTGCTGGACAACAATGGTCACAGGGTTTGCAAATGCTGGTGAGTCGTTGAAAGCAATTGAATACTACAGAGAAATGCAAAATGAAGGATTGGGTAGAGATGGGGTCGTGATGCTTGGTCTCTTACAAGCTTCTGCTGATCTTGGAGATCACCAAATCGGCCGTTCTGTACACGGGTATATGATCCGAACCAATCTGCCTATGAATGTTGTAGGTGAAACCACTTTGGTTGATATGTATACTAAGTTTGGGTTTATAGAGATTACATCCAGGATATTCAGTAGGATGATATTTAAAACCGCAGTCTCGTGGGGATCTCTGATCTCTGGATTTGCACAAAATGGATTAGCTACAAAAGCCTTTGAAGGAATTCAAGAAATGCAGAATCTTGGGTTTAAACCAGATCTAGTGACACTTATTGGGGTACTTTCAGGATGTTCACAAGTTGGATCATTAAAGATTGGTAAATCAATACATTGTTACATCTTGAAAAGACATGCTCTTGATTGTGTTGCCGCAACAACATTGATGGAAATGTACTCAAAATGTGGAGTTCTTTCAAGTTCAAAAGAAATCTTTGAACGAATCGGAAAGAAAGACTTGGTTTCTTGGAACACAATGCTATCTTGTTATGGAATCCATGGAAAAGTTCAAGAAGTTCTATTGTTGTTTCTTAAACTAACGAAATCAAACATAAAACCCGACCACGCCACATTTGCGACCGTTCTTTCTGCTCTTAGCCATTCGGGTCTGGTCGAACAAGGCCTAGATTTGTTCAGTACTATGATAAACAAATATGATATCGAACCAACCGAAAAACACTATGTTTGTTTGATTGATGTTCTTGCACGTGCAGGAAGAGTAGAAGAAGCTCTTGGTATGATAAATTCGGCAAAACTTGGCCATGTTTTAGCCATCTGGGTTGCTCTTCTTTCGGGATGTATTAATCACAGGAATTTATCAGTTGGTGGCATTGCAGCTAATAAGATTCTTGAAATGAATCCGGAAGATTCTGGAATCCAAACGCTGGTTTCTAACTTCTTTGCTACTACAGGAAAGTGGAAGGAAGTGTCGGAAGTGAGGAAGATGATGAGAAATGCGAGCATGGAGAAGGTACCAGGATACAGTGTCATTGAAGTCAATGGAGAGCTTCGAAGTTTTAAGATGGAAGATTTGAGCCATTATGAACATTTTTACATTAGGGAAGTTTTGAGGAACTTGAGGTTTGATATGAGGGATGTAGCCATGTAGGTTAGATTTATAAAGTATATAGAAGATGTTATAATTGGTGAGAAATTAGTTGAGAATGTTGGAAGTAGAAAAAGTATACACTGAAGATTGCGATGCAATTTGGGAAGAAATTGATATACAGATGAAAAGTTCTCAATTAATTTGTGTGTTTTAATTTCTTAAGTTTTTTTTTAGCTCAATTTTTCTTTAAGTTTAGTTTAGTGGTGATATATGTGTAAAAAAATAACTTTAATGGTGATTTCCGCTGTGATTTATTTTTTATTTTTAATTTAATCTCATAATTCATAGAAAATTTATAAAAGTACTCTTTCTGGACAGAAAATATTTTGGGTACACATTAATGAATTAATGTATTTCTAGTGTTTCTTTTAAAAAATTATATTTTATTGGTGATTGTATTGTTGTGACATTTTAATTGTCTTTTTTTAACATTTTAACGATGATTACTTTCATAATTTATTTTTTTATTTATTAAATAAAAATATTAGTGTTGTAAAAAAAATATTAGTAAATTAAATAAACGCCATTAAAAAATACACTTTTAATTTAATTCGTATATATTTTAATTAAAAATATGTAGAGGAGAAGGGTCGTTAAAAAGAAAAAGTAGAGGAGAAGGGTCAAAATAATAGAAGCATCACACCAGTCAACTCTTCATAAACCCATTTCTCACTTTCTCTCTTTCTTCTCGCTCGCAATCTCTGTGGAATTCATCCATGGCCGTAAGTTTGCTCCCTCTTCTTCAGCTCCTTTCTATCTTTCCTTCGTTTTGCTCCAAAGTTCCCTCTTAGATGCTAAATTTTGTTGATTTCTGAAATCTCTCTCGACATCTTGGAAGGAGTTTATCTATATGCTAAAGCTACATATATGGTTCCTCCCAACATCTATTAGATCGCCATGAGTTTTCAAATTCTGTGGTTCTGATTGCTCAATTTGGAAATAACCATGCCCAATATTTGAATCATCTACTCTAATTTTTGAATTTGTGTTCAATTTTGTTTGGGAATCTCTATTCTAGCTCGTTATTTTTCAACATAGGGTTATCTTGAGGGTTTGGTATGATTGTTCGTTACTTACATATTGTTTGATTCTTATGATTTTCATTCTGATGATTTTGATTCAACCCTTTGTTTCCTGTGTTCAGATTAGAACTGAATCAAATGTTTGTGCAAAACGATGTGATTGCGATACTGATAGATGTAATTATTGTGGCTGCAACAGCGTTCCAATGTTCCTAAATTTGGAAACTGGGAAGGTGAAGAAAATGTTCCATATACAGCTTACTTTGACAAAGCACGCAAGGTTCGAGCACCTGGTAGCAAAATCATGAACCCTAACGACCCGGAAGAAAACCCTGATTTGCAATCTCAGCCTCCTCCTCAGTCCAGAACTAAGCCTGAAGGTAGTGGTGGATCATCAACTGAGGCTAGTACCAAAAGACAGGGAAGAACTGCTGCAACTGCAACAGCAACAACATCTGCTCCTGTTTCTCTGAACAATAGCTATGAGAAGTCGCCATTGCATCATAGCCAAGCAAAGGATGGTCACAAGAATTCTTATGATGGCGCTGCAAGATCCAAACCCAAACCCATTCTTAGAGCTGATGAAAATGTAAGATCTCAAGTTTACCTTCAGAGTTATCATTTTGATCTTGTTTAAATGCATATCCTTTTCCATGGCTGAAGTAGTTACAAAACAGAATTTGATTTTGAGTTCAATTTGGCTTCATTTAACAAAATGAAACCATGTAACATTAACCTTACCTCGAGATATATTTGTTTGAATTACTTGTTTTCCAGGAATGTAAGATTCTTGGTTGTTTAAGCTCTCTGTTTCCGTTGTCTCTAATTTTATCTGAGATTCCATTTTTACAGCCTAAAAGAGTGGCGGTGGTGCCAAAATTCGGTGATTGGGATGAGAATAATCCAGCATCAGCTGATGGATACACACACATTTTCAATAAAGTACGAGAAGAGAGGAGCTCTGCTGCAAATATGCCAAAATCTCCAAGATCATCGAGTTACCCTAATGGTGGTAAACCTCCAAACAGCAGTGTAAGACATCCTCAACTTTGACTGAAACAGAGACATACTTCCATTTTTACTCGTAAGATTAATGAGATAACCAATACTCTTTCAACATCTTGTTTTGTCTTCTGTAATTGATGACAGTGTTGCTGCTTTGGCTTTAGAGGAAACTGAAGGGGAACAATTTGGTGAAGATTGTATATAGTATTGAGAAATCATTGCAAAACTTTGATGTAATTTATCAGGTTTATTACAAATGTTGGAGCTTATTTGGGTTCATAACACATCAGTCCCTCGTGTATAAGATTACAGTGAAATGGTATGTATCTTTCTAATTCTTCCAACTCCTCATTTTTAAAGAATTTTAAACCCATTCTTCTACTTTTTAGTTTATTCTATTTTAGAGGAACTTTATAGTGCTTTACTCACATTTTTTTTTCTATTTTTCACTTTAAAAAAATATTTAAAGTATTTTTTTTTATTTAGTTATATATTTTGATAGTCCTATATTTATTTGTAAAATTTACAAATAGTAGTAACATCATAAAATGTGTGTTTCTTCGATCACGGTGGATGAAGTCACCATGGATAACTTTGATTGTTAAGTTGACTGAGAACTATTGCATGATCGAATTATTATTAGCATTTGTATGGCATTTTAACGATTTCGGTGAATCGGTAAGTTGTTTACCACTTTATATATTAGTTTTTGTTGTGTTAGTTTTTTATGTGGTTTATCCTTATTTTTCAGTTTTTATTAAATTTATTGGGATTATTCATCGTGTTTTACATTAAATTTAGGCATAATGGTAAAAGAAATCTTACGGTTTGGACGTTTAGCTCACAAAACCACACCAAACAAACGTAGTAAAAAAAGGGAAAATCTAGATTTTTTAAACATTTTTAAACCCAACAATTTGGTGTTTAACCGCAAAACCTCTAAAAACGTTAAAAAAACGTTAGCTTTTTTTAGGTCAATTGAGCGTTTTATTAATATGGATTAAACTTATCTTTCCTTTAAATATAGAAGAATACTATTCATTGCTATAATATTTTTTAAAAAATTTTAGAGACAAAAAAAATAGAAGAATGAATAGTGGTCTTTTATATTTGAATGAACACACTATTGATTTCTCTACCTTAGTTGAATTGATATATAGGAAGATTAAATAATTTAATTTTTTTAATAGTGTTTAGCGGGGATATATAGTGGAATTGAAAATGAGCCAACACTTGTTAAAAGTTAGTGATGGAAAGCTCAACTCTTGTACAAGAAAATACATGCATTCAATATCGAAAATTGTAAAAACAACAAAATTGTAAAGATTGATGAAGAAAGTGGAAAAAGAAGAGAAATTAAATAGAATAAATTAGAATGCGAATTTGTAAAACTAAACATGGTGAGATAGCAAAATTGATCAAACAATGTTTATAACAATTTTAATCACTTTCAAAAAGAAAATCTACCACAATACAAGGTGAAATACGAGAAGCAAATATAGTTTTGGAGTAACGATAAAAAGAGAAAAAATATAATAAAATAAAAAATATTAATTTATCATTTATTTTCATTTTTAAACTTATCATTAAAAATAAATACATTTTTTTTTAGATTCCGCTTGCAGATTTTCAAATCTCAAGATTGTCCCTTTTTATACATGTCATCCTCATATTTTATTGTTATAAGATAAACATCAACATGAAATCATTCACCTGAAATAATGCATTATTAAATATAAGTAACACATTATTGTCAACACAAAGTTGATAAATAAATCTAAGATAAATAAAGTACACACAAGTAATTATTTTATTGAGCATGGTGAAAAATAAAAAGTAAGAGAGTAGAACTACAACTATATATGTGTTCAAAGTAAAATTATTTTCATTGACAAAATTATCAAACGATAAGACTGATGAAGTGACATATTTAGGAGGTCGTTGGTGATATACTGAGAAGCACCACTGTCAAGACAAAAAAAGTATTAAACTATTAAGGGATAATTATGGATGCAATGTTTGAGAAACATGGTGATATTAACGTCACTACCCTCTTATTGTAAATAGCTCAGGAGACATCATTGTTAGAATTTGTTGAATGGTTCACAAGATAATAAAAACTATGAGCAATGTTTTACATTACAACTTTAAATACCATGATTTTAACATCTATTAAGATGGAAGTCGTTGGCGATGTGATGAGAGATGTTATTGTTGAGATATAAAACAAATATTAAACAACAAAAGGATAACAATTAACAATTATGAAGGGTGGTTTTGATGTATTAGTGAGCATGGTAATATTTATGTCAAAATTCTAATATTGCAAGTGGTTAGAGGAAATATACCATTGTGAATTTGTGAGAGTTCTTTAAGTTGTTTGCAAGGAGATGAAACTATAAACAATATTTAACATTATGCTCTTGAATGTTGGCATTTGTTAAGATGTGGTAGAAAAATTTGTTAATATGTAGAATGTGATAAAAAGTGAATCAAAATATCCCGGGTTATCGTGGTTGATAATTAAGAACATAACAAGTTGTTGAAAATATCAATGAAAATGATAATGTAACGAGACTGGTGATTTCACTATCACATACCACTTTTAACATTAAAAGAAAATACAGGAAACATATTTATTTTCAACTTGTATAACAATATTAAGAAAATAATTAATAAGAAGAAGTGAAATATTTCATAATAAAATTGTAGACAATAAAAAAAATTAGAAGAAAAAATGGACTAAAAAAAGAGTAAATTATTAAAAGGAAAAGAAGTGTTAGAGATGTAATAGGTAAATAGATGAGAAATTTATTGATTAAATAGGAAATTAAACTATTTGGTTGTGAGTACACTACAAAAAAATATATAATAACTATGATGGTCATGTTCATGACAATAATTCTGAGTTTGTCACAATAAAACGATTTGTGCCGACTTTGCTATTTCATTTTTACACTTGTAATAAAATCTTCGCAATGCAATTATGCGACAAATTTGTTATAATGCATGGTGACAAACGTTCCGGTAACAAATTTTTCATAACTTGTTATAATATAAGTGATCACAAAATTGTAACTATTTATGATATATTTAATCAATAGCAAAATCGTAATAATTTGTTATAACATTTTAGTCATAATTTTGTCTAAATAATGACATAATTTCTAAAAACAACGTAACAAAATAGCTACAATGTGTTACAAAAAGTAAATCATATTTCATAACACTTTTACTCACACACAAAATTAGTATAAGAAATTTATCATAAATATAAGCACAAAATAATGACTAAACATCTTACGTATGAACACCAAAACAACTAACATTACAAGTCCTATGTTAGAAATCCAATTTTTGTTTAGTAACTATCATTATTGTGTCTCATTTGACTACATCTACCATACATGTATATTTTTCCTTTATTTTCATATTCTCAAGAAAAAATAAGTTTTTTTTCTTTCGTGTATCCATTCTATATCATGCTTATCCCTCACACTCCTACTAACTACAATTTCATCTCTGAATTGGTTCTGCGCTACTTTACAGTTTTTCTTATGCAAAATATAGCCCACAAAGATATCTAGCATTTTAAAAAATGGAATAAAAAATAAGAGAAGCAAGGGCAAAAGTAACTGAAGCAGATGAAGAACGAAGAAGAGCCATTGAGGAAGCAACAATAAGTTATGAATTAACCAAATACGAATGGATGATAAGGAAGAACCGGTATGCAAGATCACATCAATATTACAACTGTTCATAGGTTAAGTTTTTTTAAGTAATTTTAGTTTTATTATGTTTATTTCAAGTTTTTATAATTTTATTTTCGGCTTAAGTGGTTTAGGTTTTATCTGTTTTATGTAATGAGTTTAGTATTTGTTTTATAATTTTATAAAGTAACTTATCAATTATCAATTACTTTTAGTTCGGGGATGGTCATGTCACCTGAGAATTTATTAAACTACGATTATACATGATTTTTAATTATATATAAGTTATTTAGTTAAATAATGCATACTGAAAAGATAAAACACTTTAACAAAAAAAAATCACTCATTTAGAGAGCCTATAGAAAATATAGGCATAAAAACCTGCAATTAGTTAAATATTGTTATCAAATTTATTTATTAATATATGAACGTAAGAAACATAACTATTTTGATGTTTTTATATTAAAATTCATCCAAATTTTAATGTTCTTGCGATGAAATTATATTAACAATTACGTAAGCAAAATAAAAGATGGTAATACCAAATTTTAAATAGTAAATTGATATATCTCGAATTGCCACACATTATAAAAAACGTAAATATTATAGAACGATCTTTTTAAAACATTATATTATTGTAAATTAAAATCGAGAATATGATGGATACTACTTCGAAAAATCTGCATCTTCAAAATATTTAACAAGTGGAGGGTTACCATTTTTTTATCTCACTAAACAACATATCAAAATCCTTCTGTGTATATGCTATTGAAGTCTCATAGATCAAGGACATTACCGAAAGTGTCTTGAAATGTGTTGAAATATTTCTCTCAAAATAGAACATACAAATCTCACGATGAACAAACGGATTGAAATTAGAAAATAACAAATCATTTTCTCATCACGTTAATAAGTATAACAATCCTTAGACATTTAAGAAAACTACTTTCATGAATAGTCAATTTTAGAATTTACAATATCAAATGCAATAGGAAATAATTGAAATTGCATCTTGTGTGGTGGCACAAACTAAAGTACCCCTAAATTTAGATTTCATAAATACATCATCAATGAAATAATTTGTTGTAGTAACTTGAAACCTTCAATAGATGGACCAAACAGGAATACATATTTAAATTTTCTAATACAATCTGTTTCAAGATACGCAATCGAACATGAATTGTCTATTTCATAACATGTAACCATTTGTGCAATACATGGTAATTCTCTTTGGAAGATCCCCTAATAACCTCTTCCGCATATATTTTTGTGTTATACGCCTTCCAATACATTATGTTTACACTGTGATATGTTTAAAACCAACTTTCTCTTCTCAAAATGGTTTGAGACCATCTCATCCAAAATATTTGGTGTCTCACGATAATTACCTTTCATGTTGGTTATATTGCAACTATGTTCACTCATATGCATTTTTAGCTCTAATTCACTTATGTAAAGTTATTTTTTCTTGATATTATCAAAAATGTAAGAACCTTACCCAGTTTTAATACAATTAATTATTAAATAAAAAAAGTAACTTACAAAACAGAAGATGAAATATCATTTATTTGTTTTGCACCATCAAGAGTTTTTTTTTATTCAACACCATCATGAGTTTATGTTCTTTCATCCTCATTTTTCTTTTTTTGGAGTGAAAAAATGAATTAGATAGATCAAATTATATAATAATCTTTGTAAGAAAAAATGATTAGATAAAGAAGTAGTCGACAAAATAGTGAGGGTTGTTTATATTTATTTAAGAAATTAATTTTTTTTTAATAATTTAATAATTGTGAAGAAAACTCTCTATTTGTACTCTGTTTTGCTGAGTTTAAACTTTCTGCTGTGTTTTTAGCTTATGGTTTTAATATGTAAAGTTTGTATCTTTGAGAGTTTAAAGAACTTAACGAAGAACACAAGCAATTTTACGAGTTCACACTATCATAAACTTGATGGTGCTACGTCTCGCCGAGATTAAACTTGGAATCCACTAAGCAATCCTTGGTTACAACCGAACCCTTGAGAGTTTACAAAACAAGCACATTGTTTTCTGCAAATCTCACAACTCTCACTTATCTCACCAACTTAGCTACTTTTGACCTTAGAGCATTTCCAACAAGGAGTTGTTGAAGGGGGTTTAGTACAAAACTTAAATAAAATAATTAAATTAATATTAGATGAATTGTAAAAACTCTTAGCTAAAAAATTCTACTTCTCTCTCTTTCTCTCTATCTCTCTCTACCTTTCTTCATTTTTAATTTTTTAAGGTTCTCATTATTAGAGATGGTCTTAAGTACACTGCTTGTAGAGAGATGGAAGATGAACTGGTATTTCTTAGGTTTAGCTTCTACATTAGGCGGCTAGAGCATGCTTGTGTCTTTGGCTCATCAGAAAGCCTCTTGATCACCTTGGAAACTGCTTGTACCATCACACTGTAGCACAACTGCAGGTTTTGATTCTGCAAAAGCACAATTTGTCCCACTTTAAATGAAACGACAATAGAATCGTCGTTTCTCCCTTTTGTAAACTTAAGCCAATCAGCTTCTACCACATACTGAGGCTTTTAAATCCTCTTTTGTACTTGGAAACTTCATCACACTTAGGCATTTTTCACAACAATAATAAATAATAAATGGTAATTCTTATTGTAAAAGAAAACTAAATTTGATATATTACATTATACGAAAATTTTTACTTATATATTTGAGAACAATACACACTAACATTAGAACAACTAAGACCACTTTTAATGATGAAAACCCCAATTGGGGTTCTCAACCAAAACTTTATGTAAAAATTAGAAATAAAATAAAATTAAGAAGTAAGAGATAGAAAGAGATTGTAAGATACAGAGAGAAAGAGAAGTTCTAAAACCTCTTCCAACTTTTTTTTAATTTAATTTTGTTATTAAATTTGACTTAAGAACCCTCAAATCAAAGTGATCTTAGTGATTTCTTATAACCTTTTTTTTTATCTTTTTGTTTTCTTGAAAATACATATGTTCTTAATTGATGCATATTTCTCTTTTTAGTACCATGATTCAATTTTCCATCCTTGTTTCACGCCAAATGAGCAAAAAAAAACGGTTATTATTTGTATAAAAACGATATAATCCAAAACCGATTCAAAACAAATAGAGAATCAATGCCTTTTTTATCCTCTAGTAATTTAGTGCCATGCAGATCTCTTATTCTAGAAAACTAAACTCGTTTATCTCATTGTCTTTTTTCAAACATTTTTTTGTTGCAAGAGGTTTAATAACATTCTGAGACTACCAGAGTCCTCTAGCTCTAGTGGTAAAGGAGCCTCGGCTGAGGTGCCCGCCATCACGAGTTCGAGTCCTTTGGGAGGCAACCTCTTACCTGCTTCTAGTTGCCGGGCCTGGGGTGGGATTAGGGTCCTTGGGCCCGAACCCATCCTTGATTCCAAAAAAAAAAAAAAAAAAAAA
>KE150744.1:3589-17390 GCA_000411095.1 Aethionema arabicum
AAACGATTCTAGATTGAGTGTAACCGCCGGTAAAATTGTTGGATGATTGATAAGAACGAGCGATTCATCTAGTGGGCTTGATAAAGTCGAAACTAGGAATTCGTAGATTAAGTCGCGTTTGAAGCATAGAGTAGGATTGCGATTCCTCACGAACGTGACAATGTGGGGCCAGTACCGAGCTCTTGCGTAGCATAGGGACCGCGGATTTTCGCACGAGAGTGGGTTTAGGGTTTATTATCATTGCAGTGTATGTTAATGATCTTAATATCACTGGAACTCCAGAAGAAATATTAAATGCATCAAATTACTTGAAAGGAGAATTTGAGATGAAAGATCTCGGACAGACAAAGTATTTTATTGGACTAAAAATTGAGCATTATCCAAATGGTATATTTGTACATCAATCTACATATACAAAAAGAGTAATTAAATTATTTAATATTGATAAGACAACTCCTCTAAGTACTCCAATGGTCGTCAGATCACTTAACGTTGAGAATGATTCATTATGAAAAGATACTTGGTCCTAATGTACCTAGCAAATTGCACAAGGCCTAACATATCATTTGTCGTTAACTTATTGACAATATTCAACTCGCCACCTACGCAAAGACATTGAAATGGAACTAAACATGTCTTGCGTTATCTTCAATGGACAATTGAATTAGGATTATTTTACCCTAATGACTCAGAAGGTTAAATGGTTGGTTTTGCAAATGCAGGATAGTTGTCTGATCCACATAAAACCCGATCAGAAACGGGATATGTGTTCACGGTCGGAAGCACTGCAATATCTTTACGTTCCCAGAAGCAAACGCTTGTAGCTACTTCTTCAAATCATGTTGAACTCATTGCACTTCATGAAACAAGTAAAAAATGTGTATGGTGAGATCAATAAAGTTAACACATCAAATCAGGAAATGGAATCCAAGATAATCCAACACCAACTATTATTTACGAAGATAATGCAACATGTGTCGCTCAAACCAAAGAAAAATATATACAAGAGCGACAAAACCAAACATATACCACCAAAGTTCTTCTTTTATACTCAAGCGCTTGAGAAAAACAAAATAATTGAAGTGAAGTAAGTTTGGTCATGTGACAACGCTGCAGATCTTTTCACCAAGTCATTGTCCACCTCGATATTCAGAAAGCATGTTCATAACATTAGAATGCATCATAAACGAGAGTTGTAAATGGTCATATGTTCAATCGAGGGGGAGCCGATGTTGTTGTACTCTTTTTTATCTATCTACGGATTTTCCCACTGGGTTTTCGAGAGAAGATTTTTAGCAAGGCAACAAAGATAGACATCGTAAAGTTTCAATGACCCTGGTCTCCAAGGGGGAGTGTTGGAAAAAGTCAAAAATCAAAAAGGAACGGCATGCATAAATGTTGATAATGGCAGACGTAAATGTTGATTTATATATATACATGTATAAAATGTTTATAATTAAATGTGGAACCCAAGTCAATAGTAACTTCAAGATTCTATAAATAGACGTTGTAAGTTCATTTGTAAAACACAACTTGAAATCAAATATATATAATACGTTCTCTCTCTCTAGTTTCTCTCTCTAAGGTTCCGATCTTCCGATTAAGTGGTTCATGTTCTAATTAAACAACATATTTATAACGCATACATATTTTTGAAATCAAGAGACTTAGAGTATCTCCAACCCATACCTCAAAATTGAAGTTTCTAAAACCTCAAATTTGAGATTTTTAGGTGTTTTGCTCTAATGCTAAAACCTTAAACTTATCCTTAAAAATATAATTAATTTATGTTATAGTCCTTATTCTAAAAAATAATATATTAATATCATAAAACTTTTGTAAATAGTACTAAGCATACATTTTAAAATAACAAAAGTACTACAAACAATTAATTAGTAAAATTATCTCCGAAATGGTCTCATATATGATCAATTAATGCATTTCGAAGTTATAAATGAACCTCTTTGTTTTTTTTTATCTCTAGAGTACAATCTAAAAATTGTTGAAAACGATTATTTTCGTTTTTTACCATTTCAACAACATTGATCTTGCTTCTCTAATTGACGCGTTAATATCCCGTTCGTCCTCAATTATCATGTTATCCATTCTAATAAAAGATGTCATTATATCATGTAGTACTCTTTCTTCCAATAACGTGATGATCCTGCTATGATAGCAAACTTCGATTTTAGCATTCCAAACGCATGTTCAACATCTTTTCGACATACTTCTTGTCTAGCTGAAAATAACCTTTTTTTACCTTGCAGATCACTAATAGCTTGAACAATAGTTGATCATTTTGGATAAATTCCATCAACTAAATAATAACCCATATTATATTCTTTTCTTTGAATATTGTACTTAACTTAAGGAGCAATACCTTGAGCAAGCTTTGAGAATAAATTCGATGACTTCAAAATATTTATGTCGTTACTTCCTGGCATTCCAAAATAAGCATGTCAAATCCACAGATCATAATCTCCAACACCTTCAAGAATGATGGTAGGTGATCCGCTACGACCTACAAATTGTCCTGTCCATGCAGTTGGACAATTCTTCCACTTTCAATGCATACAATCTAGACTACCTAGCATTCCAGGAATTTCACGTTGTCAACCAATATTTAGAAGTCTATTAATGTCCTCTGGTGTTAGTGATCTTAGATACCACTTTGAAAAAACTTTCACAAGACCCAATTGGTAGCAATAACCAATCGTTGGAAAAATTATGGGAAAAAAATAAACAAATCTTACAATGAAAATAAAAGCGTTCGCATGAAAATTAGAAATTCTAGGTCTCTTTAAGATAGGATGAATATTATTTTTATGCTATTAGGAATTTAAAAAGTTGTCTAATCCAAGTTGAGAATATGCATCCAAGTGGTGCATCCAAACATGACATTGTAAATACATTTTTTGCTTTGTTTATTATGATATTTATTTATAAACTGACATAATTTTATGTTTTAATTACTTACAGATGGTGAAAGCAAAAAAATTGTTGGAACAAGATTCAAAACTTAAAAAAGGTTTTAAATTTGATCATGTGTGGGATTTAATGAAGGATATTGGAACAAGATTCAAAACGGTATTGGTGGTTAGCCAACATCACAATCTCCAAAAATGTGCTCGTCTTCAGTCAATATAAGTGGTGAAGATGGTGGATAAAATTCATCACAACGTCTCATTGGATCAAATACAGCAAAATTTAAAAGGAAAATTATGGAAGGTAACATTTCATCTATCGGCACGTTGGTTTCATCAAATGATCAAATTCTTAATTTTTTAAAAGAAAGTGGAGCAACTAGGCAAACGAGTTATGAGATAGCCGAGTTACATATGCAAAATCAAGCCAAAAAATTAGCTCTAAAAGAAAAGGAAGAAGAGAATAAAATATTGTTAACAAATTTTCATTCTATTGTTGACGATAATACTCGTGAGTTTTAAATATATGAACAAGCAAGAATCATACAAAAAAGAAATCAACAACAATCTTCAATTA
This sequence comes from Aethionema arabicum, assembly GCA_000411095.1. NCBI lineage: Eukaryota > Viridiplantae > Streptophyta > Magnoliopsida > Brassicales > Brassicaceae > Aethionema > Aethionema arabicum. Next base: position 7,091 of record KE150744.1, read on the forward strand.
CACAAAAAATTTATGGGCAATATTTTGGTGAACTTTGAGGTTCGGGATCAAATTTATCTGAATATTAGTATTATTACAGTGTTTGAATTTATTTAGTGTTTATGTAACTTTTTTTTGGATTTCATGATTTTTATTTATTTTTTCATTTACTATAAATTTGCTTAATAATTTTTTATTATTGAGTAAATTTTGTTTTAATATTAGAATTAAAAAAATAAATATAATTTAAATATTCAATAAAAAAATAAAAAAATGGATTAAAATGATAAAATAAAAAGATTAACAAAATTATTTAGGATATGAAAATTGTAGGGATTGAAATGCAATTTATAAAAGTTTTAAGGTGTTAATAATAAAACCTCAAATTTGAGGTTTCAGTTTTTGAAACTTTAAAACCTCAAAAATGAAATTTTAAGGTTTGGGTTGGAGATGGTCTTATATTAAATCTTATCATTAAATATTTAAACTATATATTGGTGATTTGCAAATTTTAAATATTGCTTGTCTTTCCCGTTAAACAAATATAATCTTAGAAATAAATCTAAACTTTCGGTTTATACTAAGATTCCGCTTTAATTATTAATTAATGACAAATGGATCTAAATTGACTTGTAATAAATATATAAAAACCTATTTGATTTATTATAGAGGTAGTTTGGTCATCTTAAAACAAATTTAGTGTCTCAATTTTTTAGTGTATTTTACAAAAACATCTCTAATATATTATTTGAGAATTACAGAATTAAAAGTACCCTAAAAATGAATTTATTTACAACGAATGCCATTATGAAATAGAAAAATATATTATTTAGTTTAAATCATTATTAAGAGTAAATTTGTCACAATTTAATGAATTGGTTCATTAATATATTCGATTTTATGCATAATTTGGTAAAGCGAAAATAAAAAGGAAATCTAAATTCAGTTACCTAAAAAAACAATAAATAGCCATAAGGAATATATACTTATCTAAAAAATTTTAAAAAGGAAATTAGTAAAAAAAAAATATTATCACATTATTTTTTGTAAAAACCGTAAATACGTGGATTTCAAAATTAAAATATGTGATTAAATACGTTCATAATTGAAATAGTATTTTTGTTTGGATGCTTAATAGTATCATTAATTTTTTTCCTTATTTAAACTAAAGATTTTTAAAAAAAAAAAAAACAATAATATCATCAATATTTATCTTAAGTATATTATTATTGGGCATTCTAATTATACATTCCCTAAAATCAAATCAAAAAGCATTATTGTGTTTAAAAAATGGTTACAAAAATTAGGTATTCAAATTATACATTCCCTAAAATCAAATCAATTCAAATCAGAAAGATAATAATCATTCAAATCTGCAAATTATTCTCTATCTAAGTTACTTTTTAGAGCTCTCATTTAAAATTTACAACACGATATTTTAAAACATATGATTTGAAGTTTAAAAATTAAATCCGAAAAATAACTATCCCTAAAATATTTCTCTATTTAAGTTTTCATTTATTTATACGGTTCTTAAGGAAGAAAACTCTAACTCTTTCTACAAATCATCATCCGATTAGGTACCAAAACCCTAAAATTGGTCTACCACTGAAACAAATTTTAAACTCTCAATCAGTCGCAAATGTTTAAGCTCAGAAAGTTATACATATCATAAATGCAGGTACCAAATCATCATCCGTTTAGGTACCAAAACCCTAAAATTGGTCTACCACTGAAACAAATTTTAAACTCTCAATCAGTCGCAAATGTTTAANCGCAAATGTTTAAGCTCAGAAAGTTATACATATCATAAATGCAGGTACCAAATCATCATCCGTTTAGGTACCAAAACCCTAAAATTGGTCTACCACTGAAACAAATTTTAAACTCTCAATCAGTCGCAAATGTTTAACCTCAGAAAGTTATACATATCATAAATGCAGGTACCAAATCATCATCCGTTTAGGTACCAAAACCCTAAAATTGGTCTACCACTGAAACAAATTTTAAACTCTCAATCAGTCGCAAATGTTTAAGCTCAGAAAGTTATACATATCATAAATGCAGAAATCAACTTTCCAAGACAACATTTTGCCACTACTTCGTAATTAAGATTGAGTACGACCTAGATCAATCACCTCCTCTTCGGATATTTTATAAATGTTTCCCCCATTTTTTAGTTAATTGATCATTTTTATTGGTAATTTTATCAAAAAAATTTGGTTCTCATTTCAAATGTTAACTAGATTTAATAATTTAAGCTCTTTGATTATACACTATTGCATGCTCCTATCACTTTTGGTCCATTCACCATCGATGAACCACCTGGGGAGCAGTGGATTAGCTTGAAACACGGAAGATATCAAAATTGAAGCAACCATATTTGATGGATCAGACATCAAACTCCAATGCACTGAACGTGAAAGTGTTTTCATCCCCAAAGGTAGTGTTGACTTATTTATTACGTGTGTTTTCAACCATTGTATGTGTGTGTATTTTTTTTTCAACTGAAATTTCATTAATTAGTCAAATAGAGTTTTCGGGAATTTTTCCCCTTACAAGCATCGAAAGCTGAGAGAACAATACAGGAGATACAATTTTAGAATAACTAGTGAAAGTTCTTGCATGGCAGGAAACGAGATTTTTCGTTCTGTTCGCCGTTAGTCTAATGAATTAGAAGATTTCTCCTTTAAATAGCGGTCTGAGATCGTCAAATTGTTGCCGAATTTGTTCCAGTGATGGCCAATTTTTTTCTCTCTCGCAGGGATTCCACAAGAGGCTTGCAATCCGATCGAAAGATAACCCTTGTGAACCCTAGCCTATGGACGTTTTCCATTGCCCAAAGCAGACCTTCGCCATCCGCGATGATAGCGATCGGAGTGTTGAAGTTCGTTTGGCCCCCCAAAATACTGCTTCTCCGTCATGGTTCCTCAGTACCCAGTAAAAGGTGCAGTTCACTTCCTCCTTGTTCAATGCTCTGTCCGTGTTACATATAAACCAGTTCTGCAGAGGTTTTTTCCATGTTTGTGGTGCCTCTGAAGTTGAATTGATTGATTGCCCTTGGGTGTGATGGGGATTGGTTTGTGATTGTTCTTGTGTCGTGTGCCATTGTTCGTCTTCCGTTTTAACTCTTTTTAGGAGTTCTGATGGAGTAATCATCTGGTTTTTGAATTGTTGTTCATTATGAGTTGCCCATAATGTCTATATTAGCCACACGAATGAGCTGTTTCTTTCCATTGCTACTATGTCTTGGCTTCTGTAAAAGAGTAATTGAGCCAGATTAGCATATATGAAATTTGTGAATTCACCTTTTCTAACGCCCGAAATTTCTGACAAAACCCATATGAGTCAACTAAATGGACATTTGAAAAAAAGGTGGTTGATTGTTTCGTTTTTGTTTCCGCATCTTTTGCGGGTTGGAGATAAGAGGATTTTCTTCTTGTGGAGGTTTGCTGATACTGGGATAATGTTGGCGGTTAGTTTTCATAGAAGTTTAATGATTTTTTTGTTGCAATTGGTGTTCCACGGAGCTTCATATACTGGGATAAGACTTGGATTGTCCAAAGTTATGTGTCTATCGGTGTTGGTGGGGTAGTTGAATCCTTATTTAACCGTGTATTTCCCATCTTGTGCATTATTCCTTGTGTATGAATCTTTTGTGTGCTTTGGACTTGGCTTCATGCTTGTTATCTTAGAAATCTCACTTAAGTTGAATCGTTTGTGAAGTTTACAGAGGTTCCATTCGCTAGTAGAGTGAATGATTAAGTCGTTGACTTTGTCTTTTTGATTTTTTCTTTGGTTAATGGGAATTGGAGGTCTCGCTGGTGAATCTAGAATCCATGGTTCATTCTATATGTAAGTATTTGTTCTTGATCCTATAGTTTTCCTTGTTCCTTGCTTGATCATGTCTTGAGTTGAGAGCATGTTTCGCCATGCTAGAGAGAATCTTTAACCAATAATATGTGTGTTTTTTAATGTTTTTCTCCATTGTGTTTTTTACCATTATACATATATATTTTTATTTATTCTTTGATATATTGAGTTTATATGTTAATGGGTATAGAGATATATTAATTGATTTTTTGATTTTACTATTTATTGATTAATTTATTGATCAATTTATTTATATATGAATTTATTTATTAAGATTATTACATACAATAAATCAATTATAAGATCATTAGTAAGAAAAAATTCAGTGATATTAAATATAAAATAATTAATAAAATTATTAGTTAGAAAAATACAATGATATTTAAATATGAATAAAAAAATTTAATAAATTCATAAAAATTAATTAATTATCAGTTTAGTTTTCGATGGGGATATGATCATAAACAGATTTTTTGCTTCGTTTTATCTCCTTTTTCGCAACTGTAAACAAAATGAGAAAAATCACATATAAGATTTATATACAAATATAGTCTATAAACATTAAAAAATAATGAAATCAATAAAACTCAAAATGTAACCAACAACATGTGTGCCATTTTTCGATGATATTGCGGTATTTGTATAAGCAATTTTCAATTTTTTTTTGTGTTATCGACCCTAATAGTAGCTTCTAGAAGTTTTTCGGTAACCATAGTATTTGTATTATTTTGCTCAACACTTTCTTCAATCTTTTCAAATTCCACCGTTAAAAACTATCTATCTTATAGATCACCAAATAACTTTTCCAATACCACTGAATGACATAGATAAAAAAAACAACTGCGTCATTTCACCTACATCCATCGATTAAATATATATACTTAGTTCATTTTTGCATTAATAACAAAACCTGCAAAATTTGTACCTACAAGGCTGAAATTTTGACATCTCCGATTTTCTTATACAAATTTGTGTATTCTTCGTAAATATTCTCTACATACATACAACAACAAAAAAAAATTTATGATAACAAAAACCCTATAAATATTTGTTATTGTAATACTTATCATAGCAAAATCCTAGAGAACATACAATAATATTTACCTTTAACTTTTGAGATATTATCGTCTAAGTGTCTAAACAAAATGAGAAAAATCTCATATAAGATTTATATACAAGTATAGTCTATAAACATTAAAAAATAATCAAACCAATAAAACCTATAAATACTTGTTATTGTGATACTTATCATAACAAAACCCTAGACAACATAGAATAATATTTACCTTTAACTTTTGATATGTTATCGTCTTAGTGTATAAACAAAATGACAAAAATCTCATATAAGATTTATACACAAGTATAGTCTATAGACATTGAAAATAATAAAACCAATAAAACTCAAAAGGTAACCAAAAACATGTTTATCCTTTTTCGATGATGTTGCGTTATTTGCATCAGCAATTTTCAATTTTTATTCTTTTGTTTTTGTGTTATTGACCCTAATAAGCAGCTTTTAGAGGGTTTTCGGTAACCATGATATTTGTATTATTTCGTTCAACACTTTCTTCGGTCTTTTCAAATTTCCCCGTTAAAAACCACTCATCTTTTGGATCACCAAACAACTATTTCAATATCACTAACTCACATAGATCAAAAAAACAACTGCGTTGTTTCAACTACATCCATCGATCAACTCATCCATCGATCAACTACATCCATCGATTATATATATATAGGGGCAGATGTAGGCTTAAGTGAGTGGGGCACATGACCCCACTGTTTTTCAATTTTTGTTTAATAAATTTTATGATTTTACATTTGTGCCCCCGTTGGATTATCGAGAGTGCCCCCATCCAAAAAAATCTATACAATGCTTTTTTTTTTCAAAAACGGATGTGGAAATCATTAATCAATTCAATTAAAAATTAATTCCAATCAATTTCAAATTTATTTTAAGAAACTAATTAAGTAAATGAGAAATAAATATTAATGCATATATATTTGTTTCTCTTTCTCTAAAGCTTCAATTTTTATTTCTAACAACGTTCAAAATAAATTATTTTTCTTAACACAAATTATATTCTATTTTATAATATTTGGTTTACAAATTTATTTTGTGATAATTATCTAAAGTCTTATATCATAAGAGTTTAGAGTTTCTATTAAAAATTTTGAATCATGAAAAACTACAATATATATTAGAAATAATTGCTTTTTTATTATTATTTTATAATAAGTAATAAAATATTACATTATCATATTTTATAGAAACATAGAATAATTTAAAATCTTGAATTTATTATTTTATAATTTTGTTCAATTTAACGAAACGGTTATATATTTTTTTACATTATCTTACAACAATGTTTTTATTTATAGAGTTTTTTATTTGTTTGTTTTAAGTTACATTAATACTCTAAATTTCCGATAAATAATAATTATATTTCCAACAATTAATCCTACGTTATATATACAACATATGATTTTCAATTTCTTTTTACAAATTTTTTATTATTTAGTTATTTTAAATATTTGTGCACCCACTGAAAATATTTCCTGAATCTGCCCCTATATANTAAGGCTGAAACCTTTACATCTCCGATTTTAGATTACAAATTTGTGTATTCTACGTAAATATTCTCTACATACATACAAAGAAAACAAAATATTATTTTATCATAACATAAACCCTAGAAATATTTGCTACTGTAATCAAGGGCGGATCCAACATCAACCCCACTGGGTGTCTGGGCCCCCACTAAATTTTGTATTTTCTTCAGTAATTGATTATTATTTGTGACTAATTGTTAATTGTGCACCTAGTCGAGATTTAATTGTGTCCCCTTCTTAATGTTTTGTTTTTTTTTAAATCATTCGTATATTTATTTCCAATAATATTTTAGGAAATAATCAAATAAATTTAGGTTAATAAATGGAAAATAATTAAATGAATGTGTTCTCAAATTAGTTTTAAAATGATTTTCTTTTATGTTTCTTAAAAAACGTTTTTAGTTTATAGAAAGAAACATTTAAGTAGATATCAATTAACACTAATTATATTATTTAAATATGATTATTAATATTTATTTGCTTATTGTTCTCTTTTTTTTGTCTCATTTACTGTTCTCTTAAAAATAACTTTAAATTTAACTTTTCATTCTTTAAACTAGAAGTCTAGAACTTTAATTTTAAAAATATGTTTATACGAATTTCCATTGTTTGACTTTTATAAATTTTTAAGGTTTGGTAATTTATTTATTTCATATATTTTAACTTCTCTCGGTATACTTACCTATAATCATATAATTATTGAATTTGGTAATTTAAAATACATATTCTATCATAAATAAAATAGAGAAATTCCGACAACTATATTTACATGTTGAAAGGAAGCTGTTCATTCGCCATAACTTTGAAGAAACAAAAAAAAAATTGATTGATTCTTGGTGGAAGATAAGAAAAAACCAAAGAAACTCCAATAATAGGGAAAAAAATCATTCAAAATCGAAGAGATTTAAAAACATTAATCTCAAAAATAAAAAGAACTACCGTTGTATGACGAAGAGAATAGTAAAATCAGGTTATGATATATTTGTTGGAATATAATCAGATTTAGTTATATTAATAAGTTTAGTAAAATTAAGAGATGTGATTTTAGGGTTGTATTGTTTGGTAAAAAGTCACTATGAGAAAAGACACATCTGTTCGTAGTGGTTGTGTCTGTTGGTTGTTATTTAACACATCGTAACAGTGATGTAAAACTAAGTTTTCAATAATAACATGGTATTAATCTCTAATTTGAGGGACTAATTTTCTAATCCGAGGGACCAATTTCTAACATGGTATCAGAGCGTTATCGATTCTAGGGCAAATCGAAGCGTTTCAATTCTACAAAAAATATAAGAAAAATTTGGAAAGAAAGGGAAAACGGAAAAGATGGAAACAAATTCACAACTCATTCCCATATTTGATGGAGATCGTTATGATTTCTAGCGAATCAAGATGACGACAATTTTCAAAACTAGAAAATTTTGGACAGTGGTGGAGAACGGAATTACAAATCAACCAACACAAGCAGATTATTCCCGAGAAGCAGTGCAATTGAGAAAACAAATTGAAGAAGAATCAACAAAGGATATGATGGCACTTCAGATTCTGCAAACAGTCGTGACTGATCAGATCTTCTCCCGCATAGCACCATCAAATACGTCAAAGGAAGCGTGGGGTGCTTTGAAATCAGAATTTCAAGGGTCTCCACAAGTACGATTGATCAAACTGCAAGCGTTGAGAAGAGATTATGAAAACTTGAAGATGAAAGAAAGTGATAGCATCAAGACTTTCATAAAAAAATTAATTGATTTGGGAAATCAATTAACAATTCATGGAGAAGAGAAGACAGATTATCAGATTGTCCAGAAAATCCTAATCTCTCTTCCCGCAAAATTTGACAGCATAGTGGCTGCCATGGAGCAGACGAAGGTTCTGACTTCGTTGTTAGTGACATAGTTGATAGGAATTCTGAAGGCACTTGAAAAACGTGTGGAATCCCGTGATGAAGAAAGCATGGTGGAAGGGGCGTTTAACGCTCAAGCAAAAAGAAGAAGGTCTCATTACAAAACCGAAGGACACCATGGCGAGGACCAAAAGTGGTACAGTTTTTGTAGGAGAAACAATCACAAAGAGATTGATTGTTGGAAGAAGCCGAATCGAGAAGATAAAGGCAAGATACGACAATAGTGGCGAAATTGGTCATTTGGCAAGGGAGTGCAGTACGAAAAGGCACACATAAGCCTTGAAGATGACAATGATAAAAATCATATGCTATTTAGTGCAATTGGAGAGTCACCAAAAGTCAGTAGAAAATAAGACTGGTCGAGTGGTGGTTGATGCACAAATCGCAAAAGTTGAAGATTTAAGAGAAAGTTTGGAGTGAAGCCGAAATCTGATTAAGGGGGAATGTTGGAATATAATCAGATTTAGTTATGTAAGTTTAGTTAAATTAAGAGATGTGATTTTAGGATTGTATAGTTTGGTAAAAAGTCACAAAATGAAAAGGTGCATTTGCATCTGTTGGTTCTCTATATTTAAGAGAATGTATTAGTGTTGTAAAAGACAAGTTTTCTATATTAATAAAGAGTCAAAATCTTTGGTCATAGAAGGAAAATCCCTAGTAGGGATTAATCTCTAATTTGAGGGATTAATTTCCTAATCCGAGTGACTAATTTCTAACAATATTGTGTCGACAAAATACAGAATGACCGCTAGAATACGCCATCGTCGCCGGAATTTTTGCCAATTACTGATTGAGAAAAATAAGGGTCAACAGAGGTTAACTTCTTCGATCTCGTACTTGAGATAAGAAAATTTTTCTACAAATTATCGGGATGGCTGAGAACAAAAAATAACCAAATTGAAGTCCTAAGGTGCGACTTTCGGATGCAATCCTTTGTTGTTCAGAGATTAGTGGAAATTGATAAAATCTCGATTAAATCTTCTCGCGATTAAGTGTTCTAGGAGTGTGAGGTTTCTTGATCGTTAAAGAGAGAAGGAGGCGATTGAGAGAGAAGAGTGAAAATTTGGGGAGCACGATCTAGATCCCCATGAGAAGTATGAAATAGTATCAGATCCCCACGAAACTATCACCTCTTTCCAATTGCACATAAATCGTAAGATCGAGAGTTATATCCCCATAAACCGTGGTTTTCATTGGTTTGGATGGTTTTCTTCAAACCGAAGTCACTTTACCATTGGTATGAAATCAAAACCAGTTACTGACCCGTTGACGACCCGTTGACTTACCTGATTTCAATTAAACCACATATAACCAAAATCGAATTCCCAAATCTCTTAGAACCCTAAATTCCGTTGAACCCCAAACCCCACAATCCGACAAAATTCCGATTGTTCCTGGAATTCCGGTGACGATTTCAGCAAGAATTGATACAATGCCAGTTGCAGGTGAAGACTTCGACGAAGAAGCTGAAGAACGAGAACAGCATGAGCTGCATAGAGTTCTAGATCAATTCGTCGACGAGCAGAGTGTGGTGCACAACGTCTACCCGGAGATGGAAAGCGACAGTGAAGAAGAAAGCGATGGTGAGGTTCGAGTGGGAANAGGAAGTTCGTTGATAAGAACACATGTGTTCCGAATGGGAGGTGTGAGTGCATTAAGGTGCCTGTCATAGCTAGATTGTTCATGGATAAAATCAGAGATGAACCAAGCTACTTTATGCCCATGAAGATAGAAGAAACTATTCTCCAACAATGGCGTATAAGTGTATCCATACCTCAATGTCAAGCTGCAAGGAACAAAGCATTGAGGTGGATAGAATGGGAGTACGATCATCAGTTTGCCCGTCTCCGTGACTATGCTGCTGAGATAATTGAGTCAAACCCGTCATCAACTGTGGAGGTTGAATGCTTGAAAAACGGTGAAGGTCAGGAC
>KE150744.1:20308-30685 GCA_000411095.1 Aethionema arabicum
ATTGAATTACATAAAATTAATATATCATTAATTACATATAATTAATATATAACAGATTATATATAATTAATATATAATTAATTGTAAAATTTTGATCGTATACGACGAGAAGAGGCTTGGTTGAGGGGTTTTCGTGATTGAAATTGAGGGTTAAAAATAGGTTGTTAACAAACTGGATAAGTAATTGCTAGACTTCTCCTTTAATCTCAAAGGTAATGTTCTGTCAAAATATTAATTGTCCATAATTGTTATAAGACATTTATGACACGTTATCAGTAATAACGTCTCTATATTATATTAATCATTATTTAAAATCATTAGGATTATACACGCGCTACATGCGGGAGTTTAATTTGAGTTTTTTTTATTTATAAATACATGTTTGATATATTTTATTTTGTTATCACGTACATATCAGTATATATGTTACTTAAATTATTTTGATTTTATCATTTGAATTTTTAATTTATAAGTACATGTTAGATATATTTGTTATGCTATAACATAAATAGCAAATATATATATATATATATATATATTTTATTTTTTAAAGATTGTTAAATCTTTTTAGTTCTTTGGAAGAAAGTGTTACTTATTTTTTTTCTAGAACACCGGATACATATATCTAAATTTAAAATTTAAAATAATAAGAGAAAGTGAGGAAAAGTAGAATTAAATTAAATTTCTCGTACAACTTTAAATTATAAAACAACCACATACATAATCTATATAATAGAATTTTAAAAAATACATATGAAAATACAATAATATAATTTTAGACTATATATAAGTTTTGTGATTTTAAAATGTGTTAATCTAAAATTTTAGTGTAATCTAGAGTTATATTGTTATGTTACTTATGTGGCTCTTATTATAGATGAATTTAAAGTCGTAAATTCAAGATGTTTGATTTAATTTGTTTATAGTAAATGTTGGTGTTAGGTTGGCCGACTAGAATGCAAAGTAAAGTAATGACACTTTGGGTTTACTTCTCCAATTTTCTTTTATATGATGCATTTTTAAAATGTATCATTATTCTTATTTTTCTTTAGATTTTAACGGACCGAATTCCTAAAAGTTGTCCTATATATGTAAAATATGGTTATAATCATCATTTAGGTTTGGAGGGTGTAGACGGTGACATGAACCTTCGTAAAACATAACCCATAAAATCGAATGAAGCGTCCGTATTTTGGTGGCTTTCTTGAGGAATCGGATCTATCTAGTGTAGTCTTTGTTACCATTATCATCCAAAGATTGGCTATAATTAACAGAAAGAGAAATGTAGATATATAATATTGTATACATATTAGTAATCACATTTCAAAATGGTTTGGAACTAAGCAAACTCACTTTCTTGAATAATATGTATATAGTTGATACATAAAGGAACATATAGTAACAATTGTACATTAGTATTGTTTGACGTCAATATATTAGCCACCAATCAATTTAGAGGATTTATTAAGTGAGAAAAATAAGAGTGTAGATAATTTTATGATGGAATTCTTCTTACATTTGAATATGTATTAAGAAATAGCCAAAATAAAAGATACATCAAGGAAAAGAAATATAAAAAAATATCGTATAATTACAAAAATTAATCACTTGAAGTAACAATATAAGCTTCAAATGTCATATTGGTTTGAGCTTCTTGTTAATATCATAATAAATTGGCTATGGCCTCAAAACCCTTCTTTAGTCGTAGCTGATTTTGGTTGTGGTGAGATTTTGTGGTCATATTTAAATCTGTTTTCCTATTGAATTTCCATTAAAATGACAATAATACCGTGAACAAAATTTTCTACTTTGACCTTGATGCGAAAAAACCCTTATTATTGTGATTAGTAGTTACCAATCATTTTATATTCAATGATTAGTAGCTACCAAAAGTTCATTAGTCATAAGAAAGACGACACATATAAACGGAATTTCATATACAGCTACACTGGTTGTATTAAAAACTTCAATGATTCGCTAGTAATATATTTAGAGAATAAGAAAAACCAAGACAAAATTAGAGATATCATTTGTTGATTCAAATTCTTAGTTTTTATTAATTCATAATTTTTATTAAATTAATAATAGTAGATGGTCTATGATTTTATTGTTAACCTGAAAAAAATATTTGTATATGTTAGAAAATAAAAAAGTTGTTCAAGACATTGTTCGCACTTTGAGAAAAAAAGTGTAAACATATACGTAAAGTAAAAATATTTTATTAATGAAATTGTTTCCTTTCTTCTTGACATGTTTTAATTTCAATTTGTTTTATTTTACAGTTACAGTATTATAAAAACAAGTTGTTTGCCCGTATATTGTACGAACAATTTTCTTGATAAAAATTAAATGTGTATTAAAAATATGTTGTTATGATTATTTTATAGGTATGTATACAACAAGATTTAAAAAAAAATCATTGGTTAATAAAATTTAAAAATAATCTTAATTATAAATATTATATATCTAAAATTTAAAGAAAATATTGATAGTTGTTAAATTAGAAGTTTTGTATTGATATAAGATTTTTGTATAAATAATTAAATCTTATTTATAATACAATTTAAATATGAAAGGAGTGCAAATGTTGTCAATTGTGGATTTCATTTGAAAATCATGCATTTAAACCATAATTTAGAACTAATCTTTTATTAATTTTCTTATGTTTATTTTATTATTATGATTTTATTTGTTGCAGATTCTACAATTGTCTATGGACAAAGATAGAAGAAGAAAGGACAAAGAAAAAAAAGTAATAGAAGATGAACTACCTAAGGTGTATACTCCTTATGATTAAATCATATTGTTAATTATATTACTTAGTTTCATAACTAATTTAAATTATTTAATAGACAATTACAAATGTAATTTATATTAATTTGAGATGTTGTTTAATAGAATGTAAAAGGAACCGCAAGCTCTTCTAATCATCTAGAAGTGGTCGAACCCGAAAGACAAATCACAATAGATGATTTTGAGTGGGAAGAAGAAGAACAAGTTATATATGCATTCGAAATTGACATAATCATGTATGATCTGCCATTTATTTTTGCTTTGATCGGGATGTAAAATACAGCGTTTCATTAAACTATAAAGTAAACGGTGTTTTGATAAATAACTGACGGATGGTATAATTTGTCAAATTCCATTTTGTGGGGTACGTTTTCTCAACTTTATTTTACAGGATGAATTATGTCAATTCAAATTTTTTTACAAAGTAAATTATGCCAATTCAAAATTTTACAGGATACAATATTCCAATATCAGTAAATATTAAATACAATATTTTTCAATCAGAGGATTTTAGAGACTCTTTCTCTTTCAGAAAGTCTAAAAGAGTCTCACAAGTAGAGAAATCAATGTAATTTTCGGGAATGAAAAACCAAATGGCAAAAAATCACTGGATGGCAAAAACGACATTTCTCTCTCTTTTTGGGAGAGACCTTACTATTGTTTGTCTTCGTCGTACAACAGAACCGTTTTTTCTTAGGCACGGGAGAGAGTAAGAGAAGGATTTTCATTTTAAAACTAACATTTGAATATATTTTTTTTTCATTGAAAAACTTAGGTAGGTGTAGTTTTAGAAAAATTATATGAGATTAAAATTAAAATAAGGGTGCACCAAAAAAAACCCAAAACAATGCTAGTTCTTAAAAATAAGGGTGCGTAAGAAATATTTTAAAAAAAAGTCAGTTTTTGGTATAACACTACTATTTTTATTATTAAACGTATTTTTTTTTAACTAATGTTAGTTCTTTAAATATATTTTTTTTACTTTTTAATTAATTTTGGCAGTGACTTTAATTATTTTAAATATCTTTATTTATTTCATTGATTTATAAAATTGTGCATGGTCTATAAAAAACCCCATCAAAATTTGAAAATTAAATCAAATACTAAATTAGAAATTATTTCAAGGACAATTTAAACTAATATTTCATAATTCAAAAAATTACTGTTTATAATAAAAATAATCGGAAAAAATTAAAAGTATAATATATTTCTTACAATTACCTATTAGTAAAAATTGATTAATCTTGAAATAACAATCAAATATGTTAAAACTCTATTCATTTATAATTAACATTTTTTTCAAATGCAAGTGCTCTATATATATACTGTTTTATATTTACCTATCGATGAAGGAAGTACATATATTATTTATGGATTAGCTATGTAATATTGTATATAACATAATTTAGAACTAACTTTTTTTTACTTTATTATTATTTTATTTTTTTCTGTAGATTTTGAATTATTATTATGGACTAAGATTAAAAAAAAAAAAAAAGGAAAAAGTAGTGGAAGATGAAGCAAATCCACTGCGGTCAAAGATTATGTGGCAACTGATGTGGTTGACGATGTTGTACTTCAAGAAATTAATGTTGTGGTCACCCTATTGCAAATAAGAAGTGTGAAAGTTATCGTTTAAAGTCCCCCATAATAAATATCTAAACTTTTTTTTATTAACTAATTAAAATTACGTTTTATCCATGATTATAAATATGTTATTAGATGGTTTTTAAAATTACTCGTACAAGAAAGAGCGAGTTTTCAAGGGGATAGAGGAGGCAATGAAAGAGAAAATAAAGTTAGAGAGTTTCTCCCGAATTTTTTTAGTTTAGGCTCGTTCAACCTTGGGTATGTTTCTGGTTTTTTCTTTGCTTCTTCCATTAACGCTCATTTCTTAACTTTTCTAGCTCCCGTAAGTAATCTTATTTTGTTTTACTTTCTTATTATGTTTTTCAACTCATTTTTTATTTTACTTATGGATATATATTTTGATTTAAAAAAAATAGGAGGAAGAAGAAATCCCTTCTTCAACCATTAACGCTCATTAATAACTCTCCAAGCTCCCGTAAGTATTCTCATTGAATTTGTTTTTTTATTATTACTAGGATTAGACCTGTGTTACACACGGGTTTTGTGTTGGATAATTTGTTTGATTGTGGTTTTGATAATTTTGTAAGTTTTGATTATATGATATATTGATATATATATATATATATATGTATTATGTATTATGTTATAAGTTAAATGTTATAAATTTATTGGGCAAATTTATTTTAGATTGATTTCTTGGATTTTTTAGTTATCAAGTCGTACTTAGTGTTTTAAATTAAAACATGGTTATTGGTATTTATTAAATTTTGTAGAAATTTTAATAACAAAAATGGTCAGAGTATAATTTATGATGTTTATAACGTAAGGTTTTGAATGTAAAAGTTTATATGGAAATGTGTTACAGATTTGAAAGAAGATTGTTAGATTTTTAATTTTTGTCTAATATATCATATCTATTTTTATTGAACTAAATTTGCTTAGACCAACATTTGTAGTTAAAAAATAAAAGTCATATAAATTAGATTTTCAATAACATAACTAATACAATTTTATTGAACAACCAACTTTTGTATCTTTTTAAAGAAAATAATATAAATTATGTTTTGAAAATACGATAGACATAAATATACATTTAAATAAACTAAAATTCAAAATTAAAAAAATCATATTAAAAGAGTAATTTACATAATTACATGGCATATATAATTTATGAAATTTATTGATTGTGGTTTTATATGCATAGAAATGTTACGTTTAGTATGATTGGAAGAATTAATATATCACATGTATATGTTTTATATGCAAGATAGAAAATTAGAGATAAAATAAATGGTCAGGATATCAGAAATGCTGAAATGGCCAATACAAGAATGATTTTACAAATGTAAGGTCGAACTTTAGAAATTAAGGGGAAATTATTAGTATTGTTGGCCTACAAGTTGAACTTTCCTCTTTAGAATCCGGAAAAAATGTATCAATGAAGAACTCAATGATATTATCACATGCATTAATAATGATTTCTCATAATATACACAGAACAAAACTAATAAAAGGTTTGACTTTTATACGTTTATGTTTTTTTATCCTTGTTTCATGTTATCTCCGCCTTCTAAAGTATTTTCTAAGTTCCATCCATTAAACTTGAATCCATCACCAAGTGAGTTTTATTTCAAATGATGTGCATGAAATGACCGGTGTAATTTACAATATTAAATTCACCATAATACATATAAAATCTGAGAGAGACAATTTAAAAGATCAAATGATTAAATTTGGAGAATTCATATGAATTTTGTTTATAATTATTTACACATGTTTTAAACTAGATATTAACTTACACCTTTTTGGAAAAATTGTGAGTTCTATTTTTTAGATCAGATATTTACAATTTCTTTTGTCAAACTTATAATATTCATGTAATAACACTACAAATATATATATGTATAATATATAGTTAAAAGTATAAAATAAACACCAAAAATCCCATGCGTAGAGCAAGTAGATTCCTGAGGAGAGACCATCTTGTATTAATAGACAAGCTAGCTAAATTCACAAAGCAGTCCAACCTTCTATTCATGCAGGTTTTCCGCTTCGATGTTACCACAGTATCTGGGAAGCCCTTGACTACAAAATTCCATCAAGAAGTGTATGAATCAGTTCAGAGATTGTCGAACGGAGTGATATAAAATGTATCGACAAACCCATAGTAAATAGACACAAAATATGCAAGCTAATATAAAACTGTAATGGCACATTCTAGAGTAACCATTCCTTTACCTTTTTATCAGAATTATTTTATCACCTTTGGATTTAGATCGTGTTAATTATCCAATAGGGTGACTATCTGCAGAAAAAATACATACCACCCTCCATTAACTCCAATTTAAATGGGAACTTAGAGTTTATCATGACTCGTGGTCGCTTATGAAAAAGAACACAGAGAGTCACCTATTCCACCTTCGACCAAGAGTTGGTTCGTAGGAGGGTAGAAGAAACCAGCGGAAAGAATAGCTTTAAATATCGCCTATTCCACCTTCGACCAAAAGTTGGTTCGCAGGAAGGTGGAAGAAACCAGCGGGAAGAAGAGTTTAAAAAGTGGTAGAAGTGAACCAAAGTGGTGAGGGAAGATGAACGTTAGGGAACGTGAGTATTAAATTACTACATGATCTCTTAATTGTGGTGGTTATGCTTAGTGCTTGAGGAGGAAATTGAATAGAGACGGAAGACAATCAAACAATTAGGGGTTGATTGGAAAAGCTTTGAGGAGAGCTGTAAGTGTAAGGGGCTGAAACTGTAAGCGGATGAAGTTTATATTAAAATTATTTGATTGATAAAGTTGTGAGTTGTTAGACATAAAATTACTAAAATAGACATATAATAAACATGAATAGAAAATTAATTAAATATATAAAGACAATTATGATTTTTTACAGTTTAAAGAGCTTATAGCTTGGGAAAATCTCTAACGAAGAGCTTAGAGATAACGAGCTTTTAGGAGCTTTTAGATCCACTTACAGCTCTGCTTTATGCTCTGTCAATCAATCGTGATTGACAATTAAAAAACTTTAAACTCGACTAAAAGCTCTCACAATCAAGCTCTTAGACAACCTTGGTGGAAGAAAGAAGGATGCTAAAACGGTGGGCTGCTAGGTTTAATTGTTGACATGTTATTGTAGAAAATGAGGTGTCGTTACAAAATTGAGGTGGCATGATATGATTGGATGATTGTACTGCTTAGGTGGGTAGTCTCAGAAGTGAGGGTTATCGCCCATTATATAGTATAGATTTAATTATTATTATTATCATTTATATGGAGAGTTCTGCCTCCTGCTAACGATTAATTTTTTTCTCACATATATTATTTGGGCAGTACATTTTTAGAGACCTCAAATAAAATGATTTATTTACATGTTATGTCATTGTCATTTACCTAAAAATATTTATGATTACATTTAATGCTAATGGCAAATTTGTCTAAATTGTATTTGTATATAAGATATGAAAAATGCAATTATTATGTCGACAAAATATGTAAGATATATTGATAGGTTTTATATTAATTAATTAATTAATTTAATTTAATTCGGTTTAACAAATTTATTAAATTTGGTGTAATAGAACCAAACTCATTTGTTATATTCGGTTTAAGAAATTTAATAGCAAATTTGGTTCAATACATATATTGTTAGGTATTAGTTTAAAATTAAAATATAATAACTAAAATAGAACCAATATCGTATTTAACTTAGATAATTTCTATATTATTTGATGAAATTAAAAACCTATTTTTTTCTAAAAAAATAAACACAATTAATAAATCTATTTGTAAATAAATGAAATTCGGAAATCGAATATAAGGTAGTCTCTTTAAATTTGTTAGAGTTACTTTTTATTATATTTTAATTTATTTTCAATAATTATCTATATATTATTTTGGAAGCCTGTTTTTTTTTGAGAAACCACTAAAAACATTTTAATTACAATTTTTGTCATCAAAATAATGAGTTAGAGTGTTTGACAACAAGTTTAACTCATGGCATATTTGTAAATATTTTACTGAGTCAACTTAGTATGTAACTCATACATTAAATCTATTAAACATATGATTTTAGTTTCCAAATTTATTATTATTCAATTTTATTTTAAAAATTTACAATTTGATTTTTAAAAATTTGCAATTTTGGAAAAAAAATCATAAAGATTTTTGTAATTCTCTAGTTAATAAATAAAACGATTGGAACAGTTAAACAAAAAATAGACAATAAACTTTGAACATTTTATATATAAAATAAAAAATATTATTTAATTTTATTTTAAAAAAATTACAACTTTATAAAAGCAATTATAAGAAAANTATATTAAATGAAAAAAATATTAAAAGTTTAAAATTTGAAATAAAATAGTAAATGATTAAAATTAGGAATATATTTAAAATTTCTAAAATTTAAACCTTGATTTTTAAAATTTAAACTAGGATTTTGTTATAATTGTAATAAATTTTATTATAATTAAGATTTTATTTTTATTGTATAGAAATTTAATCAAACGTATAACATATAACATTTAAATTTTCAAGTAAATTATGCGGGTTGATTTTTTTTTCTTATTACGGCAACTTATTAAATTGGTATAATTAGATAATATAATCTATATATACGTAAAATGGAAATTAATCAAATACAATAATTGGAAATTCTATAAAATAATTAAACGAATAAGTATCCTACTCGATTATTGTTTAGATCCTGTAATAATTTCTTTTTATTATTTCTAAAATAGTACAAAATAAATATTATATTTTCTTCTTTCATTAATCAATCCAATCATACAGGATAAAATAAGAGAATAAAAATTTAATGCAAAATATCTTACATATATTATTAAAGGTTCATCTTACATTATAAACAATACTAGAAATTTACCCGCATATAAATGCGGGGTAAATATTTTTTTTAATTTTTATGTCAAGTTATTGAATAATTTAATTTACCTAGTTTATAAATTTGTTTAATAGTAATAGGATAATTTTTGGGGGATTTGCAAAAATGCCTTCATTCAAGCATTTTTTGCAAAAATACCCTAATCATGTATTTTTTGCAAAAATGCCCTAACATTATACCCAACATTATAAGTGGTATACCCTCACACTTTATGAAATATTTGAAAAAATGTATTCAATTAAGACATTTTATATAATTGATTTTTAGAAAATTTCTTCATTCAAGCATTTTTTTGCAAAAATATCATACAATAGATCCAAGGGTATAATTGGTAAACCCAACAAAAAAAGACACATTTGCAAAAAATGCTTGAATTAGGGCATTTTAGATAATTCCTCATAATTTTTCATGTTATATATATGAATAACATTATTTATGCTACAATTTTATTTAATAGCCCACGACCCAAGCCGGTCCAAACTTTTTGTACCCAAATAGTTTGACCTTTTTTTTAACTTGAAAGAGCCAAACCCAAAAAAATGAACTGCAACGAACTGAATTAAATTTAAACCCAAATAATTCAACTTTTAAAACAAAATTACATATAAATTGAAATTACATATAAATTGAAATTTATAAGCGGAAAAATAAATTAAAATTTATAATATTTTATGATTTGCATTATTGGAAAATTTGTTGATATCTTGTTAGTGATTTTTATGATTTTTAATATAGATATATTTTCCTTAGTTTTTGAAACAAACTTTTAAGATTAAATACTATTTAAAATTTAAAATATTTAATGGTTTAAATTATTTGAAATTTTTAAAAATTATTTAAAAATTAAAATAACACTAAAAATTCAATTATTTTCGTTTCAAAATTCAATTATTTTCGTTTTAATATGTTTTATATTTTAAATGTTTAATAATAGTTTTTGTTTTCTTTTATATTAATATTATACATAAAATAATTTTTTTTAATTATTTTACATGAAAATAGAAATGTAACTTAAAATATATACAATAACACATTACTACGTATAATATGTTTTTATAATAATAGAAATAATATGTTTATATATATAATATTA
>KE150746.1:4417-14871 GCA_000411095.1 Aethionema arabicum
TCAAGAAATTTTTGGACCAAATCAAGATTTAAAAAGAACAGCAACAGCTCTAATAAAACAAAATAATTGTGAAACGAAGGACAAACTTACCGAACTCTTCTTGTTTGTCACGTGAAAACTTAATTTTACTAACCCAAAAGCGAAATATAGATGGTGATGAAAATGGTGGTGGAGATGATGAACATGATGAAGATGATGAAGATGAAGAAAGGGTATTTAGGACATTTTAGTTTAAAATAAGAAAAATAAAAAAATTAAATAAATTGATTCATTAATGGCATTTTCGTAGATGTCTTCAACTTTGATGGTTTTTTGGGCAATACAAATATTTTTGGGATAAAAAAATATAGGGATATAGAATATGAATTAAGTGGAAAATATAGATTAGTGAGGGAATTCTCCCTTATTTTTATTATAACAAATATGGGTATGGGTCCATCCAGTTTTTAACAAAAACATTTATTTATAGTAATATTTTTTAATTGAGTCCACACATAATCTTTTTATTCACTCAACTATTTGTTCACTCAAAAACGTTTATTTATAGTAATATTTTTTAAATGAACTATTTATGTGTCAAAAATAAAAATGAACTATTTATAAGTTTCTTCCATGTTAAAGATTTAAAAACTAGTTTTAAAACCTATTGAAAATTGTGTTTAGTTTTAAATTTTGTGTACACTTTTAACATTTTGTTATAATTTGAAATTTTAACTATTTAAATAACTTATATTTATATATAAACATATTTAAAACAGTATAAATACATCTTAGTTTTTTTTTAAATAGGTTTTTTTTTCGGTTCGCTTGGGCCCCCAATAATTCTGGACTGGGCCTGGAAGCATGTGGTTATGGAAACAGTTTTGGTGCAGATAAAACTTAGGTGTGATCGATTTACTCGACGGAAGGTTTAACACAGACAGTCAAAGACGTGGAAGTCGAGAGAGGTGAAATTGAGAACTCCGCTTAGGGATTACTATAGATGAATTTTGGTATACTTATAAGGAAACATATGTTTAATAAAATAGACTTAGACATATAATTACGTTTTTTTTTTTTTCTTTTACAAAAAAAAAAATAGACTTAGACGTTAATAGACTTTGACATATAATTACGTATTTTTTGGGTCAACTTCAGTATTTAGATAATTGACTTGGGCCTTATTCTCTGCAACCCAACATGAAATGAAGACATAATACATCACACACATCCCTCGAAATCTTCACTCAATCCATTGACTTAGGCTCGAAATTTGATTTTAAAATCTTCACTCAATTATGTACATACATAAATCCATAACGAATAATCATAATCTTACAGTTTGGTACATATTGTTGTCCAATTCATCGATTGAATCATCAACTCTAGCAACAAATTTGATTTTTTTAACACAAGAAATTTCATTAATTAAAAGTGAAGGTTGTTGAGTTTTTCAGCCCTTAATACATTAATTAAAAATGCTGGAATTAAAGGAGAAACATGAGCGTTGAAGCTCGTCATCGTGCAACAAATTTGCTAAATGCGACAATATAAACCAAAGACACCCAGTGAAATTTCACTTTAGGGAACCTCCGACCATGAACAAAAGTTTATTCTAAGAAACCATGGTTCAATTTCCAAGTTGGGAGGAGATTGACACAATTTATTATGGACATTTACCCGTTCTGATTTCTGTCCCGAGAAAGATGCACGGACCACAAGGTCTAGAGCTTTCGCAGTTTATAAAAGAAAAATTCATTATTTTTAGAAAACTATATAACATAATATGTCTTCTTATTTAAAAAAATTTATTTTATTTTTGTTTAAAAGAAATTTTTGTCCGTTCATTAAAAATTAGGTTATACTACAAATATGTAGTCTATGTAGGCTGAGATTTAAAATAATGTTTTTTTTTGTCATTGGACACAATTTTTTCTATTATTTTCTACATTGTAATCTAATCTATTAAAAAAAACAAATTTTATTTTAACTTTGTTTGAAAAATCAGATATAAAACACGAAAAATGATGATAAAACAACACAACATATTTATATAATAAATTAAACATTTAATAAATAATAGAGAAACACCTTACGACAAAAAAAATTAAAAAAGAGAAATGACGACAAAAAGGGAACTGGAAATGTAAATAAAGTTAAAAATAAAATAAAGGAAATGTAAGTTGTTATTTGGGGAAAAGAAGTGGGACAAAATTTGAAAAGCGGACCTGAGACTAATTAAATAAGAGCAGTGCATAACACTTGGTCAAATCCGGACCATAAAATATAAACCGGTTTTGATAAAAAAAAGGAAGGGATTAAAGTAAAAAAACCCCTGAATTTTGACCATTTTGTAAAAAAAACTCTGAACTTTTAAAATCCGTTTTTAAACCCTGAACTTTACTAATGACGTTTTTTAAACCCTCAATTTTACTAATGATGTTTTAATACTCTACGGCTAATTTTTTTGTTAACATTACTAAATATATCTGTTAATGATATTAAATAAAACACTAAATTTAGTAAACTTAGAGAAAAACATTGAAAAAAACACAAAAAAACATGAAAATCATATTTATGGTTAAATTTTGGGTTAGTTTAGTGTTGATTTTTATGTACATTTTATTGGTAATTTTAGTGTTTTATCATGATTTTTGTGTTTTTTATAATTTTACTAAACTCAACGTTTTATCTAATGTCTTAGTGGACATATATAAGAGTTTTAGAAATTTTTTTAAACAAAAAATATAAAAAAAAAGTCATTAGTAAAGTTGAGGGTTTANTGGGTTAGTTTAGTGTTGATTTTTATGTACATTTTATTGGTAATTTTAGTGTTTTATCATGATTTTTGTGTTTTTTATAATTTTACTAAACTCAACGTTTTATCTAATGTCTTAGTGGACATATATAAGAGTTTTAGAAATTTTTTTAAACAAAAAATATAAAAAAAAAGTCATTAGTAAAGTTGAGGGTTTAAAAAACGTCATTAGTAAAGTTGAGGGTTTAAAAATAAATTTTTAAAGTTGAGGGTTTTTTTTACAGAATGGTCAAAGTTGAGGTATTTTTTTGCTTTAATCCCAAAAATGAATTAAAAACCGGTCCAATGCGTTCCCTTTAAAATGCCCCAAAAGAGAAAGAAAAAATAATTAAAGAAGGTAAATAACGAAACGCATCATCAAATGACGACCAATTCTAATTACTATATATTAACCGTACACTTAATTTATTTACTTTAATTATTATTTTTTTAAATAAATATTTTTTACGGCGCCGAGGGTTCTCTCGTCAGATTGAAAAAAAAAAAACAGAGAAGGGGGGAGAGAAAACCCTAGCGTGCTCTTCAGTGACCTCTGGGGAATTTCTCGTTGTATCTTCGCTAAATCCGGATTCCTTCTACTTTGATTCCTTCAATCGATGTTCGCTTTAGGATCTTCCTGCTAAGGAGTTTGTATTTCCTGTATTTAGGGGTTGGAGAGATCTAATTGTTGTTACGCACGCAATAGAACGAACGAGAGAGAGCGAGAGAGAGAGAGGGAGTGAGTCATGTCGATTTCTGATAAAGAGGTTGAGAAGCAGATTTTTGAAGCTGGAGAAAATCTTCTTGATCCACCTTCTTCTCTTGACGAGCTGCTTTCTCTTCTCGATGTGAGCTCATCCACCATTTCTTTTACATTTCTTTTGTTTTTGCTGCTTTCTTTCGGGTTTGTGTAATGCTAAGGGTCTGCATGTGTTTGGTGTGAATTTGTTGTTTTGGATTTCTATTGCTCTGCGAATCTCGTCTCTGCGATGTTTTCTTCCTGCAATTAGGATCTTGCTTACGGTTCTTTATCTGTTTCAAATGGAATCTTGCTGATTAGGTATGCATTCATTAAGGATGAAACTATGAATTCTGGGTTGCAGAGACACCCTGAACGGTTCTGTTTTTACGAATGTAGATTTTCTTATTAAATGTTCATATCCCCTTCGCTTGGCATTGTTTTCGAATAGCAACTCAATGTTTATCCTGTAGAGTTGAATATGATTCGGCGAAATTAGATGTATAATCTTTGATAGTCAGCATTGAACTGTATATCGCCTAGTTAGATGATGGGAATCTCGAAAAGAAGACCGATATTTTGTCTTGTGCATCAACGCCACTTTTTCAGGCACCCTTCCAACATCTGAACGCGTAGTTAGGTTTTCTGAACTTTTTTTCTTGAATGGTAATGCATTTTTTGCCGCAGCCTTATGTGTATAAGGGTTCTTTAGAGTTTGGAGTTCTTGAGTTTAATGACTGGTATGAATTTTGCTGCAGAAAGCGAATCAATGTCTCTCAGAGGTCGAACAATCACCTCCAGCTTCAATGCAGAAAGCCCTCTCTCCGCTGATGAAAGCATTGGTTGCTGCAAAACTCTTCAAGCATTCAGATGAAGATGTAAAAGTTGCAGTCGCTGCCTGCATTAGTGAGATAACGAGAATAACAGCCCCCGATGCTCCATATAATGATGACCAGATGAAGGTATGACTATTGTTTGTTAAGGAAATGGGCATAATGCTTGTGGATACTGATTGTTTTCTTTTATTCACGAGCAGGAAGTATTCCAGTTAATTGTTTCGACATTTGAACAACTAGTTGACGAGTCTAGCCGCTCCTATTCCAAAAGGACCTCCATACTTGAAACTGTGGCTAAGGTCAGATCATGTGTTGTGATGTTGGATCTCGAGTGTGATGCACTTATTATTGAGATGTTCCGGCATTTCCTCAAGGCCATAAGGTACAAGCTAATACTTCTTTCTCTACTATAATTGAATTTCATATGATTTGGTGGTGCAACATTGATTTTCTAAGTCAATGTCGAGAAAATCATAAACATACATGGAATTTCCTATCTAGCTTAGTCATCCTAAATTGTTGTACTTTTAGATTCCTTCGGCCACGTTTGATTCATTAATGCTGCTGTTACCACTCAGCAGACCACTGTGAATGTCAGGAGGAGCCATTTCATTGAGATTGCTTTTTTTTGTTAGAAATTTGATTTTACTTTCTTGATGCATCTTCAAGCTTATCTTTCAATATCATTTCCCAAAAACAGTTCTGCCTCATGGACTTTTTGACGTGCTTCTTTACATTATGTATTTGTAAGCTGTGTGACTGGTCTCTTAAGTGGTGCTTATGATTGCTTGCTTGACATCCAACAAGAAACGTCTGCTTGATGGTTAATCTATTTTCCTTTCCAGGGATCATCATTCAGAGAGTGGTGTATATACATCTATGGAGACCATTATGAACCTTGTTCTAGAGGAAAGTGAGGATATATCTCCACAGATGCTTTCACCAATTTTAGAATATGCTAGAATGGATGATGAGGTGATACATAGATATATTCTTTACTATTTAGAAAAAAATAGATAAGTTCTTACTATTTTTATTTCAGAAACCAATGTTATTTTGTTAACTCTTAACTTGGTAGCAGGTTCCCAAAATATCACGGGAGTTGGCAGAAAAAGTTCTCAGTAGCTGTGCTAGCAAGCTGAAAACGTATCTGAGAGAAGCTGTTAAACTGTCAGGCGTCTCTTTAGATAAGTATAGTAATGTAGTGACGTCAATATGTGATGGGACATTCAATGCTCTGGAGGAGGACCAGGTTAATGCTAAAGATAAAGAAGTAAGCTTTCTCATTTGTTCTCTATCCAATTGATTTTATTTCTCATCTGTTTATCTGTCAAGCTGCCTTTATTTTTTGAGATTTTATGTTTGCACCATGACTCGCATGGAATAAGGTGTCTTTTATACTTTGGTGATTTTCCGGATTGTCCATTTCGGTGTGCCTTTATACCGTTCTATTTTTTGTCCACGACAGGATAATCAAGGCCATTCAACAGGAGAGGCGCAAGTAGAGGCATGTTACGTTCTCCTTTAAACCAACATTGACCCCTAGAACTTGTTTCATAAAAGAAAAAGAGTTATTTCTTCATTTTGAGTAGATTGTTAATTGATTTTCAAATTAGCAGGATACAGAGAAGGCAGCAGAAATTTCTACACCTGAGCAAACTGATGCGCCTAAGGATGAATCTGGTAAGTCAGAAGTCAGCAATGGTGTTGCCCAAATTGGACAGAATGATTCCCCAGTTAATACTGATTCCACAATGAAGCAAGATGATACAAATGACAACAATGAGCCTCAACAACCTGATAGTCTTAGCAACACTGACTTGGATAATACTACTGATGAGAAGACTGGTGTAGAACTTAACATTGAGAAAACAGAAAACCAGCCCAGTTCTGTTGAGATAGTGGATTCATCCAAAACTTCAGTTATGAAAGAGGAGACTGACACTGGAGCACTTGTGGACAACAACAAGGATGTTTTAAGTTCGCCTCCTCATGATTCACCTGTGAATGCAGATGTATCTTCTGAAAATGAGAAGAAAACAGATTTGCAGGCTTTGCCATCTAAGACACCAGCAGACGAAACTGCCAATGTAGACGAAACAAGTTTGCAGGGTCAGGATAATCCTGAGGAAATCCGTTCTAAGAAGGTTGTGAACCAGAAGAAAAAGGAGAACTCGGAGAAGGAGCCCAAACCGTCTGCTACCAAAGAAGTTTCTGACGAACCGAACACTTCGGAAGCTAAATTGACAAAAAAGTCTGGAAAGAAGGCTACTTCTTCTAGTAAAGCCAAGCCTAAGCGTAAGGAAGAAAAGAAAAGCACCTCAGAGACAAAAGCAAAGCAGTCTGGGAAAAAGGCAGTTGAGACTGATATTGTGCAAGAATCCTCAAAGCCTAAGGAAGAAAAGAACAAACCAGGGCGTGGGAAAGGTACAGATGAGGAGTCATTACACACTTCTTCAGGCGATAACGACAAAGTAAGTTGTTCCCTGACCTGTATTCATTCGATATGTGACTTCATTGGCTTTGTGTTGTTACTGATATTCTTTAATTGTGTCTCAGCTAGCTGCTTCCTCTGGAAAGTCAGCCTCAAAGGCTAAGAAAGATGTGAAACAACCATTAGAAGAAACTCCTAATACAAACACGAAAAGAAAACGCAGTCTAGACAAAGGAAAAGTATGTCTTCCTAATTCACGTTTAATAAGTTTTGCTCTTATAAAGGAACGTGGAAACAAAACTCAGTTTTACCAATTGCATATTGCAGTAGTAACTGTGCATGTTTGTAGATTCATATTGTCTTTAAGATTAGAGATATCTTCTTTGTTTTCTCCTTTATCCATGCTAGTGTAACATGCTTTGGTCGAGTGTATTAGTTGTACGTTTCTTCATACTGAGTCGATTCCGTTGCAGGCATCTGATCTCCTACGCCATGATGACAATTTGGTTGGGTCAAGGATCAAAGTCTGGTGGCCTATGGATCGCGCGTAAGCATTTTGTATTTTCTCTTTAGGACAGTTATGTATTGATTTACAGATATGAAATTTCCTTTTCCTCTGGTGCTATGTATTTTTCTTAGGGTTGCCTTACTATTGTCTACGCTCGTAAAATGAGTAATGGAACATCTTTTCTGTGCAGGTATTATAATGGTGTGGTCGATTCATATGATTCTAATAAGAAGAGACATCTAGTAAGGCGAATTTTATCAGTGTCCTTACCTTTTTTCTTGTCGTCTCATTTGTTTTTTCGTGCATCAGTAGCCTATTGCATGCTTATTAAGAAGCATATTTATTTCATGTATTCAAGTTACTGATGGTATATGTTGTACTTATTGTATGTGCTTGTTTTCAGATTTGCTACGATGATGGAGATCAAGAAATCTTGAATCTTAAAAAACAAAAGTTTTACTTCTTGGATGAATCAGAATCGTCACAGGTGAGTCATACATTTTCATTCATCCGTGACTTTTCTGTTCTCTGTTTTGTTCTTCCCGTTTACTGTATGCTTTCTCAACAGGATGAAGAAGCTGATCAGACTGTTCATGACGAAGAAGTCTCTACAACGTAAGCCTTTCTTTTCCAGTTTCGGATTCTCATAACTTAACCATTCTTACGATGACCAAGTTACTGCTGTTTCTTCATGCAGACCCCAGAAGAAGAAAGCTAAGACAGACAAAGAACAGACAGTTACTAAGCAATCAAAGACGAACTCATCAGCCAAAAAGTAATATGAAATGATAAATAAATAAGCTTTTTTAAGTATCTTAAAGAATCTTATACTAATTTAACAGTTTTTTGATTCTGATGTATTCAGGGGTACTGGAGCTGGATCCAGTAAGTCCAAAGCTCCTTCTACTTCCAAGTCCAGCAAAAAATCCGAAGATGACAAAACAGAGAGCAAACCAAAGGAAACTAACAAAAAAAAAGAAGAAGATAGCTCAGAAGAGTTAAGCGAGGAAGAGGAAGAAACTCCTAAACCGGTTAGTAAACCAGCCACTACCAAATCAGGTAGCAGCAGCAAATCTAAGAAAGATGTACCGAAATCCGGTAAATCCAAGGACCAAGTAGACGCTAGCACCACACCCAAAGCTCCTCCTCCATCCAAGAAAAAGGAAGAGACGACTAGCTCCTCAAAACCAAAGTCAGCAGCAGCACCTGCGAAATCGTCGTCGACCAAGGGCAAAACAGGAAAGTCAAGTGGTAAATCCAGCAAGGCAAAAACTGGTTCTGCTTCTGCTCCCTCCAAGGCAAAGGAGAGTGATGATGTGGAGTCAGAACCCGAAGAAAAAACACCAAAAGTAGCAGAAACAACAACCACAAAGGGGAAATCAGCAGGTACAAGCAAGTCTAAGTCAAAATCTAGTAAGAAGAGGAAGCGATAAAGTGAGTTTTTAAGGTTGGTTTGGTTTGGTTATGTGATGCTTTTCCCTGACCGAAAATCGATAAAATCCGATATGTAATTTAAGGTTTAGGGTTTAAGGGTAACGGCTGTGCTGGTAGTGTTTAGCTGTGTAGCGGTTTGGGACCGGACCGAACCGGACAGTAAGAGGAGTTAGAATGTTTGTAAGAGACACAAGCGTAGTAGTAGTAAGTGGTGGTTTTTACTTAGGTTTTGATTCTTGCTGCAGCCTAGGTCTCGGTGGATTACATGATGAGGTGGGTTTGGTTTGGTGTTTTTATTTTTTTTATTTTTGTTTGTTAAAAATTGATTTTTGACCAGGTTTGTGTTTTTTATGTTTTACTTGGGTAGATAAAAAAAAAAAGTAAATACATTCAAGACTATATTAGTAGTAAGTCTCCTAACCCATCATTAAACAATGTATGTTTGCACTATTCATGATCTTGATTTAGGGTTTAGGGTTAGAACTTGAAGTGATGTGAATGAGATTTAATGAGATATAACTCATGTTATATGTTTCGTAGCATGTACTAAAGTTTAAATTTTGATAATTGATTTGTAGACTTGGATGAAGTAAACTAGTGAATGTTTTGCGGGTAGCGGTTTAATTTGGTTCGAATTGATTGGCTTAGGTATGATAAATTCTGATACTTTTGAGTTTTAAACTCTTAATAGTATGCCGGAAAAGATAACTATTAATTTCAGTATGCAATTATAATATATAGCCACATTGGAATTAGGTATCGTTTTGTGTTATACTCCCTCCATATCAAATATGAGGTGTTTAA
This sequence comes from Aethionema arabicum, assembly GCA_000411095.1. Lineage (NCBI taxonomy): Eukaryota > Viridiplantae > Streptophyta > Magnoliopsida > Brassicales > Brassicaceae > Aethionema > Aethionema arabicum. The sequence goes on from KE150746.1 coordinate 13,949, forward strand.
TGATGATATATACAAACTAATAAAATGATAGAAATATTCTTATTTTTTATATAATGATTGTCTTCATGATAAATTTAGTAGGGGTAAATTTGTGAAAATGTATCATTTTTTACCTTGAAACTTAAAACACTTTATATTCTCAAATAATTTTTTTTACCTAAAACACCTTATACAAAAACACGGAGGGAGTATTGAATATGGAATTTATCTATTATGTAAATAAAATGTATTGTGATGTCAAATTTTGATTTAAAAATAATTATTTTTATAGAAAATATGATAGATGGTATATGATTTTATATACCATATTTATTATACAATGTTTAAATATTTACCATGACTTTTCAAAAAGTCTGTTTAATGATAAATTAATGTGAAGATGTGAAAAAGATTTATATATTAAAATAATTTACTTATTATATAAAAAAAATAATCCTAATTAAAACAGACATCAAACTGGAGAAGAAAAACAAGATATCAAACAAAGTTGTAAGAAATATTTAAAAAGAACATCCTAACACAAAAGTTATAGAAAACTCAACAAAAACATATATTTGCATTGTTATTATTGTACGAATATAGAATTTGATATTAAACATTGTATATAGAGAGAGAAATAAATGAATCTTATACAATAAAGTAGAATACTTTTAATGTGAAGCTGCCACGTGTCAATAGACACCAACAATGTGGAGATGCCACGTGTCGAAGCTGTCATTACAAGTCGCCAAATGTCAAATATTTTATTTTATATTTATACTCAATATTATAAAATTTGTGTAAATTTTTTAAAAGATATTTACAAATATGATATTTATTATTAAAAGTGTAATATTTTATTTTATATTTATACACAATATTTTAAAAGATATGTATAAGTTTTAAAGATATCTACAAATATGATATGTCTTATTAGAATTGTA
>KE150746.1:26688-46455 GCA_000411095.1 Aethionema arabicum
GTTGTATTAGATAATCAGGTCGGAAACAGACGATGAATTTGAATTCTATATTATGTTGTACGTGTTTTGACACTTATTCGATAATCAGGTTTTGGAAAACTGAGGTATTTGCATAGCATGACTGGGTAAATTATAACATTAAACAATGCTACAACAAAAGAATAGGTAATAGTTAGCCAATGCTATAATCGAAAACCAATAGCGTTAAAACCCACAGTTATAATAAGAACACGAAAAAATAGCACAAAAAACAAACGCTTTTATAAAACTTTTATAGCGCGAAAAAAATGCCATTAAAGGGGGTCTTCTATCGTAGAAGGCCAAAAACAACGCTATAAAAGCTATTACAAACTCATAACAATAAAAAACTATTATAATATGGGTGTGACTTATTATAGCTGCCGCAATAATAGCGTTTGATAATTCGCTATCAAAGCTATACAATAGCGTTTTCTGAATGCTAATAATAGTCATATTTCTTGTAGTGTGTTCCTCCTGAGATTCTGGATCTTCGAATTCATCAAATCTTTTATGGTATCAGAGATATTCATCGCTTATTAACTCTTTTCTGAAAATCTACAATGACTACCGAGATCAATCCATCAGGATCCCAATCAGCGATCCGCGATGCGTATCACAATCCTCTTACGCTGACTGGAAGAGATCAATCCAGTCGTCTGTTGGTGACGGATCGCCTTACTGGAGATGGTGACTTCAGTTCTTGGCATCAATCTATGCTTATGGCATTAAATGGAAGAAACAAACTAGGATTCGTTGATGGATCCATACCAAAACCTGCAGAAGATCATGCTGATTCGAAAACATGGTCAAGATGCAATGATGTAGTCCGTTCTTGGCTCATCAATTCTGTTTCTAAAACAATTGGCCAGAGTTTACTCTACATCCACACAGCTGAAGAAATTTGGAAGAGCTTATGCAAAAGATTTCAGCAAAGTAACGTTCCTCGTTTATATGAAATAGAACAACATCTGCAGCTGCTGAGACAAGGTTCCATGGATGTTCATGCCTATTACACTAAGGCAATTACTATTTGGGAAGAAATGAAGGCAGCTAAGCCATTACCAGACTGTAAGTGTAAAACCTGTAAATGTGGTCTAGATCGTGAACTTCTTGAAATTTTTCAAAGAGACTTCGTCATCAAATTCCTATTTGGACTCAATGAAGTCTATCAGCCATTGAAGGAACAGATTATTATGCTGGATCCTTTACCAGATCTTGAACGTACTCTTCATTTGGTACTTCAACATGAGCATCAGAAGAAATTAAGAAATATCACTGTTACTGATTCAACAGTCTTTCAAGCTTCAGCAAAACAAACTCATCAAGCAGAAGGATCTGAGATACAACCTTCTTCCCAAAAGGCCAAGACTCGTCATCTCTGCACTTACTGTGGTCTTCATGGACATACTGTCAACAAGTGTTACAAATTACACGGTTATCCACCTGGATATAGAGTTCCTTCCACAGACAACTCAAAGCAGAACATCTCTCAATAGTCTGGTACATATGCTCAATCAAAGCCAAGAACTGTGTATCCTCAGTCAAGAAATCATATGACTGCTCCTGCTATAACTGATTCTGCTGGAGTACAAGATCACTTTCAGCAAATTTCTCGTGCACTTTAAAGATTAAATGAGCAACAGCTACAAGATTTAGCTGGTCAATTGAATAATAATCAGGTTAAAACTTCTATGACTGAAAGTTTAAACACCATCTCAGACTCTGGTATGTCTTCTATTCCCTTCATTCTTGATTCTATTAATTCAGTTTCAGGATTAAGTTCATCTTATACTGACTGGATCATAGATTCAGGAGCTACAACACACATTTGCTGCAATATTTCTGTATTTAATTCACTCAATGAAGTTAATCATGTCATTGTAACATTACCTAATGGCACAAGTACAGCTATCCAGAAATCAGGAACTGTTGTTTTATCACCTCTTTAAGTTCTTAGAGATGTGCTTTATGTGCCCTCTTTCAAACTAAACTTGATAAGCATCAGTTCACTGCTGAAGGATAGTCAATACAAAATCATTTTTTAATGCTTCTACTTGTGTTATACAGGACCATACTCAGGAGTTGATGATTGGACAGGGGCATCTTAAACAGAAGTTGTATTTCTTGGAGGTGAACAGCAATTTCATCAAGACAACAAATCACTGTAATGCAGCTTCTGTGGGGTCTTCTTTGTGGCATCAACGACTTGGCCATCCTTCTTTGGTTAAACATCAACTTCTCTCTAAAGAATTCAATTTCATTCATTTACATAAACAATGTATTACCTCTTGTTCAGTTTGTCCTTTGGCCAAACAAAAGAGGCTTGCCTTCCCACTGTCTACTATCAAAACTAATAAGCCTTTTGAATTAATACATTTAGATATATGGGGGCCTTTTGCTGAAATATCAATTGATGGTTTTAGCTATTTCCTTACAGTGGTAGATGATTTTAGTAGAACAACTTGGATCTACTTTCTCAGACACAAAAATGAAGTTATCAAGATACTGCCTCAATTTATACAACTGATAGCAACTCAATACAATGGCAGAATCAAGAGCATACGTTCTGATAATGCTCCTGAACTCAGCTTCCATAACTTGCTTCTTGAACATGGGATCACACATCAATATTCCTGTGTTGATACTCCACAGCAGAATGCAGTTGTGGAACGAAAACATCAGCACTTGCTGAATGTTGCTAGAGCCTTGCTTTTTCAATCCAAAATTCCTCTAGGATATTGGACTGATTGTGTTAGAACAACCACTTATCTGATAAATAGAACTCCCTCTATTGCTTTAACAAATAAAACTCCTTTTGAAGTCCTAAATGGACAGAAACGTGCATACAATCATTTAAAGAGCTTCGGTTGCCTCTGTTTTTCATCCACCTTGCCTAAATTTAGAAATAAATTCAGTCCTAGATCTAGTGCATGTGTGTTCCTAGGTTACCCTTCTGGTTATAAAGGCTATAAGCTACTTGAAATAGATACTAATCGTGTGTTTATATTAAGAAATGTGGTCTTTCATGAGTCTATTTTTCCATTTCATAATACAGTCTCTGCTGATGAATCTTCTGACTTCTTCTCCTTGCAGACTTTACCCTTACCTCTTCCTGACTTAGTTCCTCTTTCTGCTGATCCATTTATCACTGAAGTCAATGAAGATGTCGTTCCTGATACTGGGCTAACTTCACCAGCAGAACCTGCACATCAAAGACCTCAACGTCTTAAGAAACCTCCTTCCTATTTGGCAGATTATCACTGTCACCTCCTCTCAAACAATGCTGTGACAAATATTGTCACTAAGCATCCCTTATCTGAGTTTATTAACTATGATAGACTCAATCCAGATTTTCGAAATTATGTGCTAACTCTGTCACAAAATACTGAACCTTATTCTTTTTCTCAGGCTAGCAAACAACCTGATGGTTAAAAGCTATGAATGAAGAACTGCAGGCCTTAGAAGCTAATAAAACTTGGAGCATTGTCTCTTTACCACCTACAAAACACACTATCGGATGCACGGGTCTATAAACTGAAGTATAAAGCAGATGGAAGCATTGATAGATATAAAGCAAGATTAGTTGCCAAAGGGTTTACACAACAAGAAGGAATTGATTTCCTTGACACTTTCTCACCAGTAGCAAAACTTACAACAGTTAAATTACTATTAGCCCTTGCTGCTACAAAAGGTTGGTTCTTGCATCAATTGGACATCTCCAATGCTTTTCTTCATGGAGATCTTGAAGAAGAGCTGTACATGGCCTTGCCACCCGGTTTCACTCCAGCTCCTGGTGTAATTATGCCCAAGCATCCAATGTGTCACCTTCATAAATCCTTATATGGACTACGCCAAGCATCTAGACAGTGGAATATAAAATTTTCATCAGTTCTTCTCACTGCTGGATTCAAACAATCAGAAGCTGATCACACTCTCTTTGTTAAGTACACTAACTCTACCATTGTGATTCTTTTAGTATATATTGATGATATGATTGTTGCTGGCAACAATCTAGAAGCTATGACATCTCTGAAAACTTTACTTGCAGATTCTTTCAAGCTGAAGGATCTTGGTCAACTGAAATACTTCCTTGGACTTACACTCTGGAGTTACTTGAAGACGCTGGTTTACTTGGAGGGAAACCAGTTTCCACTCCCATGGATTCAACTCTCAGACTCACAAAAGAATCTGGTTCTCTGCTCACTAATCCAACCACTTATCGTGCCTTAGTTGGACGTCTTCTATACCTCACAATTACAAGACCTGATATCACCTTTGTTGTACACCAATTGAGTCAGTTCATGGACAAACCATGTGAAGGTCATCACCAAGCTGCTCTTCGTGTTCTAAGGTACCTCAAACGTGACCCTGGACAAGGCATCTTCTACTCTGCTTCGTCAGCTCTTCATCTCAAATCCATCACAGGTTACTGTGTTTTCTTGGGAGATTCTCTACTGTCTTGGAAGTCCAAGAAGCAAACAACAGTTTCAAGGAGTAGTGCTGAGGCTGAATATCGAGCCTTAGCCGATACAACATGTGAACTGATCTGGCTACATCAATTGCTCACTGACTTGCACTCAACACCATCTGCTCAAACCACCATTTTCTGTGACAGTATAGCTGCTATTCACATCTCAAATAACTCAGTGTTTCATGAACGTACCAAGCACATAGAGTTGGACTGTCACTTGGTACGGGACAAGCTAAGATCAAGATTCCTCCGCCTTCTTCACGTCACTACAAAGAACCAACTTGCAGACGTGTTCACCAAACCATTACTTCCCTCCATCTTTTCCAACCTTTTCTCTCGTTTTCCCTTTTCAAGTCTCTACCGGCATTTTCCGCTATCCACTTGAGGGAGGGGTATTAAAGTCTCTCTTTAAAGCCCAAATAACAAAGCCCATCTCCACTAAACTTATTTACTACTCTGCCACTCAACGGCTTAACAACCTCCTAACGGTCTTCTCCTCCGAGAACAGAGCTATATAGCTCAATGGATCAAGATCAATTATCTTCAACCTTTTGATTCTTTTCTTCATAATTTTCTCTGTATTTTTTTCATGATGAACCTTCAAGCTGTAGCGTTGATTCAATCAAAGCTGTAGCGTCTTTTGATTCCAATACACTCTTACTCAATTTCTTTCTAATCTTTTTTCTCCTTCGGATCAATTTTAGTCCGATTCTTTCTTTCCACAATCTCAGTTGTTCTTCCTGAGATTCTGGATCTTCGAATTCATCAAATCTTTTAAATCACCGATTTATTTATCAAATATAGACACATAATTTGTTAATTTCATCTAATCTTATTTATGTTTCACTTTTTTTTGGTATATTCAGATTTAAACGTTGATCATGACCCACATTATTGTCATTTATTTTACAAAAAAAAAATTATAGTCATTTATGTTTAATGTATTTATGATCAAACTTAATTTCTTGCGCATGGATGCCACATGTTTTTATGCGAATTTTGAAAAGAAAAATTCATCTCCATTCCATTACAATTGCAAATTTGAGTTTATGTTATATAAAAATAACTCCTATTATTTTTATACTTTTCCATAAGAAATAATAATAATTATTTTGTATAAGAACCAACAAATTTTAATTTTTGAAACCGTTAACTAATTTTCGCCTTTTAATAAAATTAAAAACATGAAAGTGAATGGATTACACAGCACAGTGCCAGAGTCCACATTCTTGGTCTTACAAAATTAGCATAAAGATTTTATAGCAATTTTTTCAAAGAACAAAATCTTTTTGCTTTATCGGTGGCTCGTAAATGATAATAATATTCTGTAAATATTCACCTTATTCCATTGTTTATATATTCTCTTTTATCACCATTTATATATACACAAAAAAAAACCATTCGGTATCTTATAAGAGAATTATCCGATCAAAATTATTGAATTCGTCAACATGTGTCGACCATATAATTTTTAACTTCATAATACTCATAAATAAGTTAATATTCTAAGTTTAAAGTAAATACAATATAAATCAATATGTGTATACATATGAGTGTGTATATACTTTATTTAACTTAAAAAATGCATTGATAAATGGAGGATAAATCAATCATGAAGAGAGATAAGGAAAGTTAAATTGAACTTAAATAATGAATTTATATTATAAAAATTTAATATTTTAAATTTCACAAATACACCTCAATTTTGTTAAACGATACATAGCTAATAATTAAAAATGCAGGAAACAAAATTCGAAATGAAAATCGATATTTCATAAAAAGAGAATTTTTTTTATATATAAATGCTGGCAAAAAAAAAAAATTATATAAATAAAATATGATTTGATGGTCTGTATTATTTGGGAACCAAAGCCACTGGCCTTATCAGACTGTCTCGAAGATCCTTTTGAATACCAATTTTCTAGTATTTATAAATTGAAAATCAAAAATTAAAATTTATATTCATAAATTACAATGTAAAAAAAAACTATTTTCCAAAAAAAGATAGCTAAGTTATAGTCAACACGACCTTATCAAAATGCATTAATTTATGATTATTTATTCAATAATATTTTTCTTAACTAATTGTGGAATATCCTCATTTCTAAAAATTGTTTATCAAACGGGTAGCCACCATTTTTTTTTCTAACTATTACTATAAATTAAAACAAATTAGATAGTAATTATTAATTAACGGGAAGATCGTTACATTTTTTAATAAACTAATATTTTATCTTCTAAAAAGTTTAAATAGTTAAATGAAAGGGTATTTTAAAAATTACCATATTTCAAAAAAAAAATTTTTTTACAAAAATGGCTTAACACTAGATGTAATGATATTATTGGTATACTAGATGTAATGGTATTATTGGTATACTCTCTTTATAAATTAAAATATTTTAGATAATTTCTCAATAAAATTCTTAATACTTAATTATTTTACAATATTATCATAATTAAATTATTGTACAATATTATCAATTGGATTCAAATTTAAAATTAATAAAATATTAATTCATTAATATTAAAATGATTAAGATATTAATTCACTAAACAAGAAAATATGGGATTTGTTTAAATAGTCTCCCACTAATTAACTAATTCATTATTGTTAATTTAAAATTAATCCGTTCTATACCAATCAAACAACAATTCCTCTTTGTTTAACATATCTTGATTGGTTGTCATTATTAAATTAAATAAAAAAGAAGCTTTTCCCCAAAAAAAGTAAACTTATCTCTCATCGTGAAAGAACATCAACAATTCATTAATATTTATTAGTATTTATTACAATAATAATAATATAATTTTTTAAAATCTGAAGCATCTCTTTAGGGTTCTCTTTTGCCGTTTTTAGTCTTCTTCTTCACATTAACATCTGTCCCCATTGCATGTAAGAGAGAGAACACAAAACAAAGAAACAAACAAAACATAAAAACAGAGATAAGACTTTCTCTCTCTTTCTTTAATACACTGAAAAGACACAAAGTAGAGAGAGAAAGATAAGGTTTCTTTTCTTCTTCTCCATCTTTCTTTTTTAGTCATTTTTTCTCAAAAATTCAAGAAAACAAAACCCTAGATTTCTTTCTCAAAAGGGTATCTTAAAGTCATTCACTTTCTTCTTATATATATACACAAATCTCAGATCTGATCTCTACACATAAAACCCATCACAAATCTCATATTTTTTTCTATCTTTTTACTTCTTGTTTCAATCCAAATCTTGAAATCTTTGTGAACATATTCTTGAAGAGAGAAAAAAAAGAAAAAAAACACAGAAACTGACAGAAGAGAGTGAGCACACAAAGGCAATTTGCATGTTGTTTTATAAAATCTACAAATTTATAAAATTGCATTTGCTTCTCTTGCGTGCTCACTGCTCTTTCTGTCAGATTCCGGTGCTAAAAATCTTCTTTAGCCCGTTCATGTTTTTTTTAAAATAAAAATCTCTTCTTTTTTTGTTCTTAATTTCTCTAATTGCATGTGAGTTTTTATATTGTTTTTGTATTTTATGAAGATCGTTAGTTTCGAAAAAGCTTTCTTAATCTTGTATTAAGGCGTGATTAAGAGAAAGATTAGTATGGGACCATTTACATTAAACCTAGTTTCATATAGGCTGGTCCTAACTTAATATTATATATATATATATATATGTTCTTCTTTTGTGTTTAATTCCTCTTTAATCCTTAATTTATGAATTAGTTTCTTGAATTTATTTATATGATTCATATGATCATAATTGATTATGATGTGGATTTAGTACTGTTTCATGATCATATTGTTTATGATTTAGATAATATTGTATGTTCATAAATTTGATTCCTTTGAGAAGTTTATTTATTATTTTGATGGAGATCAGAGCATCTTGTGTATTGATATTATATTAGATATATATGGTATTGAATTTGTATATAATTGATTACATGTGATCACGTTGTGAATCTTGTGAGAATATTCTTGTGAGTTTCGTTTTTTTTATCATGTTGTTTTGTACATTTTATTAGTTTTCAATGTATGCAATGCTATTTCCAAGATTCACTTGTACACTTGGTTCTCTATTAAGTAATTTCAATTTCAATTCTAGAAATGTTACATTATAGGTGTATTATTTCAATCTAAGGGTAGTTGAAGTATATTGACTACTTACTTTATCATGAATAGTCTTTCAAGAAAATGTGACCAATTTAATATAAGGTAGTTGAAGTATATTGAATTGTTTTATTATGAATAGACTTTCAAGTAAATCTGACCAATATCTTTTGATTTTTGTTCTCTAAGTTAAGTGTTAAATCAATTTTGTGTTTAAACATTGATAGTTTCACCAATGGGATGTTGGTTTAGTGGTTTTTGTGGTTATGTGTCCAAAGAATCCACGGTTCTATTCTCTCTCATTGGGAGGAGATCGACACAATTTATTGTACGAGTCATAAGGTTTGGAACCTTCACGGTTTATTCAAAAAAACATTGGTAGTTTTGTTGTCGATTTTGCGATGTGTGGTATAGTATGTGAGGTTGATCTAGCAAAGTTAGTTATATTCTTGCTGTAATTTTTGGCATTTTAGGTTTAACTTTCCTTGTAATCGAGAGTAATTTCTTTAAGAAACTACTTAAGATGATTTTTTTAATTGTACCTCACTTTGATTTCCATGAGTTATTATTTGCAGAAGAGTTTTGATCGGTGCGAACCTCGAATTGCCTTGTCTATGACAAGATTTAAGGTGAGATTCTAACTTCATTATTGTATTATGGTAGAAAATGTGTCATAAAAATGTGATATCGTTTACATTAATAAATATTTCGCATTCATGTCGTGCTATTTGTTCATTCTTGTAAGCAGAGCCGGTCCTGAGCACAAGCTGAGTAAGTTTGAGTCTCGAGTTTCGATTAAATTTTATCGATTTTATGAGCCATAAAGTTCATATATTGTTTCGTACTTTTGCTAGTTTAAATGGATTTACATATCATTGTTAGTTCAAGATTTTGCAATTTATGGTTTGAATGAAAAATTGCAATCTTACTTGGCATTTTATTTCATCAGATTTGGACCTTCTAATTCCATATTGGTGGTGTGAACTACATACAAAAAATGGAGTTTTTGTGTACCGGTTTTCTGGCTTGGTTTGTGACTAAACCGGTTAGTAAAATCTATTGTTTCTAAAGGAGATTTGAATTAGAAATTGGTGATCAAGAATTCGATTATTTTGTCTGCAAGGTTAAAAGATTTGGGATTCAGGACATTGTTTCTTAGTATTATTATGAGCTTATACTAGTTTGATACTGCAGATTTCACATAAATCTAATGGTTATATATGTGTTTAGGTTATTTCCGGTTTAGGGCTTCATTTTTTTGGTTTACAATGCCTTTTTTTTAGCAGAGCAGAGAAATAATTATAAGATATTATATGTTGTTAATTATTGTAAGATATTTTAGTTGAATATAGGCAAACTCAAAAATCTGTTTAGAAATTTTTATAAAAAAATTAAATAGATATAAAATAAATGAAAATGTCTGAAATACTTTATGAACGGCGAGAAACGGAGGAATTTATTAGGAAATTATATATAATATATAATACTGTATATATTTAATCAATATTGTTTATATATATAATGGAATATCACTTTCCTCAATTTTACATTTTCTTATATTTGCTGTAAATTGAAATTGTCAATTTATAGTAACATATAAATGCCGATGACATCGTGGGCTAGTGGTAAGTCCCACGTTTCCCTCATCATGGCATCCGGGGTTCAAACCCTAGCTGTTGCAGTTGAGCAACTATTGCCTATTGGGCCGGGCTTGTGGTCCAAAATGATGTTAAAAAAAAAAGAAGTAACATAAATAAATTTCTTTTTTGCTAAAAACATATAATAAATTAATTGCTTTTGCTAATCTTAAGATATCATTGAAAACATTCAATGAGTAATTTTAATGTGCAAAAGCTATCTTAAGATATCTTAAGTCGCTTTGGTCTTAATTGCGTGCACAAAACCAATTCTAAAATTTTGAAATTGATTACTTAAACTAATTAATAAGTAATTGTTTTGTACAATTTACATATCATAAATGTTTTTGAGATCTTAGATCCAAGCTTTTCTAATTTGGATTCATGATTATGCTTCTCTATAACATTGTGATGTATAGATAAATTAAAAATGAATGAAACTTATAAGAACGATGTAAACTTAAAAAAATTTGTTTGACTTGTTAGATTCTTAACAAAGTAGGCATATTTTTTTTTTGCTAATTAGGATTTCAGTTTAAATTTAAGATTTCGGTTTAAGACCTTCGTGGTTATTAAACTTTAAGGTTGAAAAAATTATGATGCATGATTTTTTTTTACCTAATAAAAATATTAATAAGTTTTAAAATAATTGTAATCGTTATTTATAATTAGTGCTTACTTTGTTGATTTTAAATGATGGTTTTTATTCTTGATTTTAAATCACCTTCCATTATTCCCAAAAAAAAAAAAAATAATCCATCGGCTAAACGACATCGCTGCTTTGATTCATTTAGTGCTGTGGGCTTCCAGTGATATTAACTTTTGGGCTTTATTGTTTTGAGGCCCAGTGGTTGAGTCTTACATAGGATATAGTTTTCATCGAAATCTCGCATTTTTAGACGTTGCATATACATTATAACATCTATGAATTAATAATAATTAGTTAAATTAATAATTTTTTTGGTTGAGTTTCAGTAGTGTAAAAATTAACAAAATTTAATAAGATTTTTTAAAATATTTTTATGTAATTGTGGTTTCAGTAATATCATAAATTAATAAATATAAATTATAGATAATATTCCAATTGTAAAATAAGTTTTCAATTGTTATTTGTTTTTCAAATATCAAACAGAAAATAAAATGTAAAAAATAAAATTAGGATAAAAAATGGAGGTTATTAATTCTATATAATAGACGAAATATTGACATAATAATATAGTAGAATTTTAAAAAATTGATAAGAGTTTTGAGATATTTATTTTTTTCAAAAAATTAATGTTTTATGAATTAGTTCAATAAGTTAATAATCATCCAATTAATATATCATTAAATTAATAAATTTTTCTATTTCAATTGTAGTTTATTGTTCAGTTTAGTCTTTTCTTTTTAATATATATTGTAAAGAGTTTCAATACTCAAAATTCTTTACATATAAATAATAATAATTCAAATGCTATAAATGTTCTACAAGTGCATATGTGAATATTAGTACTAAAAACTGAATCCATCAAATATTTTTGATACAGAAGAAACTCTATCAGTTAAGAATGATGTTGAAAACACTATCAAATTCACATTCGAATTTTTTTATCAAGAGAAGTACTAAATATAAAAGATATATATATATATAATTTAAATTTATCGTGAACAAAAAAAAAGTATAGATTTAATAGATCAAAACTCTTTAAATATAAAAAAAATTCACATAGAAAAAATACATTAAATAACCCAAGTTACTATATAATAAAATTGAGGGAGTTTAAGATAAACAAACTTCCTTAATGACGTCATGATTAATTTTCAGAAACAAATTTAATTCCTAAAATACTCAAAAGTAAACGACACGTAATCTTCCGAGAAATAATGTGTACATTCTCTTTTTAATTTATATTATATGTACCAATAAAAAAAAATAAACTATAGTATTATATATGAATCTGACATGACGAAGTCTCCAAAAGTCGTTAACAATATTTTTTTTTGTATGGTTTACCTAGTTCCGACTACTTATTAATACCTCAAGTGGAAGAATAAAATAAAAAATAGATATAACGAAGTCAAAAACATAAAAAAAATATACATAATAAATTACTCTTTCAAATCTTATCAAACAAACACTTCTTCTCATATCTCCACATATAAATAAAAACATTTTCATAACTCTTCTTTCGTCAATATCATCAAAGAAACAACAAAACACAAAACAATGGAAGATATATCAGACAGTAGCAAAACCATTTTGATGATGATACAATCAATGTTAGAGGACGGACCATCGCCGCCACCAACACCGCCACCGATGACAAGTGATGAGATATGGTATGAGAAGTATATTCGGAAAAATGATTTTCAAAGTTCAGTTGAAGAAATATACGAAATTTTTGAACATTTTTTTGACGAAGAAAATGAAGCAAGTGTACCAATTTTTCTCAAGGCTCGACAACAAAGAAGGGCTGAACCGTCACGAGTTTCTGGTCGTCCAAAGATATTTCCACCGAGTTATCTTCGCCATCGATTTTTACCGCAACCACGAGGTGGCCGAAAACCATGTAAATCATCTTCGTCGCGAAATCAACATCGATCTTGAATTATCTAAAGATGTTCTTGTGGTCCTAATCATGTGTATAAAACCGGTTATGAAAGTGTATTGTGTAAGTTATAAATAATTTTAATAAATTTTCATGGTTTGTAAACTCGTGAAGATATTTGAGATGTGAAATCTATGTTTCTTGACTTGGAATTCATGATTGGTTATGTGTGTGTATGATATTATGATATATAGACACGGCCGGTCCATGGCATAGGTCAAATAAACGATCGTCTATGGCCCAAAAAAATTTTTAGACTTATATTTGATAATAATAAAAAATATAAATATTTTTTATAATTTTAATACGGAGATCTAAATATGACTTTTCGTCTCTTATTTCGTTAACAACGCGGAGAGTTCACAAATTGATGGGTGAGTAACAAAATAACATATTCCATCCGTTTCATAATATATGCGGTTTAAGGAAAATGTACACTATTTAATAAAATTGATAAAATGGCGTTTTTACTTTTAATCATTTCATATTTTTTATTTTCTCTTTTTTCATTCTCTTCATAATTAAAAGAGTATTTTTGTCAAATATATATAAAGAGTACATAAAAAACTTAAAACATCTAATAATTTGCAACAAAAAAAAATCCTAAAACAAGTGAGAGAGTATTTTTTTATTTTTGAATAGGTTTTTTAATAACCATGGACCGATCTTATATACAAATCGATTAAAGATTCTAAAAATAAATTAAGAATGTTAGTTCATAATTTTTTTTTACTTTTACAAATATCAATAATATGTTTGAGTTTATAAATTATTCTAGATTTTATTAGAAACTTTTAACTCTTAAAATTGTAATTTTCGTTTATATTTATTTTTGTTACCCGAAGACATCAATCGGAATTCTTCAATTGAACCTGAAAATTTCAGAAAACTGTATGTTATTGTTGTTTTAATTTATAGAAAATTATAAATGATTTTGTTTAAATTTGAAATTTAAGCTATTTTGTTTAAATTTTATTAAAATATTGATATTATGAGATATTAATTTTCAAAAATGTATTAATTTATTAAAAAAATTAAAATTTAATAAAAATAAATAAAAACAAAATTGTGGTAATTAACGTGAAAATGACTAGTGAGTCATGATATATATTTGTCAAAATTTATTTTGAAAAGAAATTATAGATTTAATAAACCGAAACTCTTTAAATATATAAAAAAAACTACGCAGATAAAATACAGTAAACAAAACAAATCACTATGATAATTAAAAGAAGAGAGTTTAACATAAACAAACGTTGTTAATGACGTCATGACTCATTTTCAAATACAAATTTAACTCCTAAAATACTCAAAGTAAACCATAAATAATGTGTAGTTTTTTTTTATTAATTTATGTTATACCAATGAAAAACAATAAACTATATTATATGAATGTGACATGACAAAGTTTCCAATAGTTAATAATCATCAAATTGGAGAATAAATAAAATTAAACAGATATTACCAAGTCCAAAACAAATAAAATATACATAATAAATTACTCTTTCAAAATCTTATCAAACGAACATTTCTTCTCCTACCTCCACATATAAATCAAAACATCTACATGACCCTTCTTTCCTCAATATCATCAAAGAATACAAAACAATGGAGGAGGATGAGCCCGAAAAGTCGATATTAATGCTGACACAATCAATACTAGGCGGTAAGCCGATACCGAAGACAACACAAATACATATGCTGATGAAGATACGTAAATACAAGTTCGAGAAATTTGATTTCAAACTTCTTTGACTCACAAACGTATAATCCGCGTATTTGAAGACATATT
Organism: Aethionema arabicum; assembly: GCA_000411095.1. Lineage (NCBI taxonomy): Eukaryota > Viridiplantae > Streptophyta > Magnoliopsida > Brassicales > Brassicaceae > Aethionema > Aethionema arabicum. The sequence goes on from KE150746.1 coordinate 41,287, forward strand.
CGATATTCATCATGAAGATAGTTCTGAAGAAGAGGACGAAGAGAACGAAGAAGTTAGTCTACCGCAGCAACCAATTTTTTGAAGGATTCGACAACAAAGAAGAGATAAACCGTCATGAGTATCTGGTCGTCCAAAGATATTTCGACCGAGTTATCTTCGCCATAGATTTCTACCGCAACCACGAGGTGGAAAACTACCTAAATCATCTTCTTCTCGACAAAAACGTTGATCTTGAACTATCTAAAGATGTTCTTGTGGTCCTAATCGTGTGTATAAAACCGATTATGAAAGTCTATTGTGGAAGAGCAGCTCCAATGACCGGTTTTACCATAGGCTCTTAGTATTAAATAATATTAAATTAAATCAAAAATAAAATAAAAAGAAGAAACGAGTTCGAACTAAGAGATTTAACAACTTGTAAGAGGCGTCGACGTCACTCATTTTAGACAAAAAAAAATGATTTTTTATTTTATTTTTTTTAAATAAAATTAAAGTGAATCGATTTACGCTAGAACCTCAAATTAACATGTTTGCTGATGGAGCTGTACTAAACTAATAATTTTAATAAATTTTCATAGCTTGTAAACTCGTAAAGATATTTGAGATGTTTTTATGATATTGTGATATACAAACAGGGGTAGACACATGGCATAGGCCAAGTAAATGATCGTCTAGGACCCAAAAACTATTTTGGGCTTATATTCGATAATAAAAAAAATATCTAAATATTATTTACAATTTTAATTAAAATTGAGTTAAGAGGATGATTTTTCATATATCCATCTTTTTAAAAGGTATTAGTAGGTATTAGAATAACACTATTTACGGGTAATGATCATATATCAAACCCGGATTAGGTAGCTATTTCGGTTGGAGGCATTGCGAAAGCACTATCAATCCAGGTTCGAGTCTCCGAAACGGGAAAGATGGTTATATTTGGCCCAATGGCTCGTAATCATAGGTTGATTCTAATTGAAGAGACTACGGTTTACCGAAAGATCTAGAACTCCTCCTCTAACTGTCAAAACTATCAAAAAAAAAAAATCATGCATAAAATATTAACGTTTTTTTTATTACCCACCTCATATCCATCGTTTTACAGATATCAATAATATGTTTGAATTTATAAGTTATTCTAGATTTTATTAGAAACTTTTAAATTTTACACTTGTAATTTTGGGTTATATGTTATTTTTGTTAACTCTATATTGGTATTACAAACTTTGAAATTTTTAACGTTTATATTTATTGTAAAACATTTTTAGTTTTGAATTCAAATAAAGAAAAAGGAATGACAAAAAGTATAGACCTAGAAGCTACTGACACAGTAAATAAAAACATCTCAAAAGAGAAGAGACAATAGCAGACACAACACAGATGCTAAACATATATAACTAAATGAAACCTTGGAAGTGGAACACAGAGGTCTGATCAAAACAAATTCGAACATACCTGTAGGCATTCATAAACAAGTTTCCACCTCTTCCATATCTTCTACTCTTAGTAAACGCTTTGCAAGGTCCCTATATATATATTTCTTTGTCAAGAACGATAAATTTCTCCATTTTTATTACCAGTTCCTGCAGCTTCTCTGTTTCATCATGTGAAATGCAAAACTTCAAAACGGATTCGCAAAAAGCAGCATCCAGTTCGATGCCGCTCTCAACCATTCTATCAAAATAACTCATAGCCTCATATATCAACGTTGAATACGTGATTAAGTCAGGGACAACACCAGCTTTACATTGTATCACATTGTATTCCAAATGCATTACGTTAAGCTCAGCTGAAAATGACTAGGTGTAGCAGCACCCTTTTCCACTTCTTCTATATCTTTTACTCTTAGCAAACGCTTTGCAAGGTCAGTGTTTCTTTGTCAAGAACGATAATTTTTGAAGTGAAACCCCACTCTGTTCACATTGTATTCCAGATGCATTACTTTAAGTACAGCTGAACATGACTAGGTGCAAGCTTTTTGAAGTCAAACCCCACCCTTTTCTACCTCTTCTATATCTTTTACTCTTAGTAAACGCTTTGCAAGGTCAGTGTTTCCTGATCTGACACATATATATTCTATGATAACACATGTCATTTCTTTGTCAAGCACGATATATTTCTCCATTTTTAATACCAGTTCCTGCAGCTGCTCTGTTTCATCATGTGAAATGCAACACTTCAACACAGATTCGCAAAAACAAGCATCCGGTTCGATGCCGCTCTCAACCATTCTATCAAAATAACTCGTAGCCTTGTCTACATATCCAAGTCTTAGGAGCCCATATATCAATGTTGAATAATTGATTAAGTTAGGGACAAGACCAGCTTTTGGAATCCCAACAAGAAGAAGTGATTCTGCAGATTTAATATCCTCTATGCTAAGACTTCTCTCAATCATAATATTGAAAGAAACATTGTCCGGACAGATGTCATCACGCTCCATTTCCTTAAACACTGCCCATGCTTGATCTAAGCTCTTCTCTTTGCATAATGTAGACATTAAACTGTTGTAGTCCCAAACACAAGGTCGTAGCTCATATCTTTTCATCTTACAGAATAATCCTTTAGCAATAATAAGCATGCAAATTTTGCAAAACCCATCAATCATGGTAGAGTATGTAACTGCACTGGGAACCATTTTTGAATCAGCAATATGTTTCCAAAGTTCCATTGCCATTTTCACATTTCCAAACTTGAGAGTGTTATCAAGCAATATATTAGTAGTTACTATATCTTCAAATCCCAATTTCTCCATCAATTGATAAACATCAAAAGCTTCATTGAGACGATTTTCTTTGCTCATACTGTCGATTAGTACTTTAAAACTTACAACATCTGGATTGACACAATTACTATCATTCAGCATTAAATAGAGAATCTTCCTTGCTTCGTCTAAGTCACCTTTGGCGCAGAGTCCCCATAGTAAAATATTGTAAGATATAACATCAGGTTTTGTGTTCCATCTGTTCTTCATTAACTCCACAATTTCCAAAGCATATGCCACAAAACCGTCCTTGCAAAGCTTCTCAAGAACAATGTTATAGATCAGAGCATTTGGCTCTTTCCACTTCTCTGAGATCAAATTTAAAAGTTGCAGGGGATTCCTTAGTCTTATCTATCATGCAAAGACCCTCAATGAGAGCCGAGTACATATACGAATCTGGCTGAAACTCATGTTCCATCATAACCTCGACCATCTGGGAGGCTTTCTCAAACTGTCCTAACTTGCAAAAACCTCGAATCAGAGTGTTAAATGTAGTTGCATCACGGGAAATCCCTCTTTCAATCATCTCATTGAAGAGTGCTTTCCCTTTCTCCGCCTCACCGCAATCACAAAACCCTCGAATCAGTGTAGTATAGACAACAAGATCTGCATGTACACCTTTATATTCCATTTCTTTGAGAAAAACCATTGCTTCTTCCATCTTACCAGCCTTACAAAAAACATTTATCAAAATCGTCCAAGTAACTATACTCCAGGAAGAGCCACTGTCGCTCATTTCATTTGCTAATTTCAATGCTTTATCCATCTCTTTTTTCTTGCAGAAACCTTCTATGACCGTGTTGTAACTATAAGCATCAGGCATCACAGAATTTTGTCTCCTTTCTCTCAGCAAACTAACAGCCTTAGCACATTCTCCATTGAAGCATAAACCCTTTAAGAGGATATTAAAATTGTATACGTCGAAAGCAAAACCACGCTTTAACATCAACCCGAGAACCCCATACGCAAACCTGAGCTTACCTATTTGCACAAAACATTCGAGCAAACCACTCAATGATACAAAAGTGATGAAACTATTAGTGTCAACCATCTTACGGTAAACAGAAAACGCTACTTCGTGGTGTTTAAATCGTACCAACTCTGCTATGAGCTTATTTCCGGCGAAATCGAGAGAGCCACCAGAATCGTCTACTCGCTGGAAATTATAAACAGCAGTCTTTAACTGAGGACTCGAATTCTCACCTAGCGATCCCAAAATGGTATGAGTCGTAGAGAATAGCGATGTGAGAGAGTGAGCCGGAGAGACAAGTTTCGTAGAGAAATTGAAACTAGGGTTTAGAGGAAGTCGTAGTATAGGCTCATCACCCCAGGCTCCACGCCGAAACGGTTCAATGGCGGTCCTTGACAGTGACACTAACCTCATAATCGGAAGATCCACCGGGAAGAGTCGAAGACGGTGCGTTTGGTTAACGTTTAGGTAATTTCTTCGGATCGAGCTTCTTCTCGTAAATGGTGCGTTTTATTACAAATTTTAATTCAGTCATGGTTTAAAATAATATGGGAAAAATTAATTTGCTATTATTCTCTTCACTAATCTTAAAAATGAACCAATATGCCTTTTTAGTTGCTATTTGCTACCATATGATCATAAATCAGTCAGATTTATTAGAAAACTAAGAATTTATTTTACTAGGGCATTTCTCGTTTTGAGGAAAAACATTAAAAAAAAATGAGAGAAGTGCTTTTCTGATAGTCTCTCAAAATGTGAGAAAAAAATGAGAAAGGTGAATTGTACTCTTTAAATTTGAAGAGACACTATTCACTCTCATTATTTTTATTTAGTGTATTTGTCGGGAGAACGATCTATTTCCTCACGAGAAGTACCATATACGATCAGATGTCTCCCAAACTATGCTCTATTGCTAGACCCCCACGCAATTTAAACTTCGAGATCTATTTCTCTATAAACCGGCAATTTTCTCGGTTAAGCTGAGTTTTCTTAAACCGTGAGCCTTAGCTGAAATAACCATGACCCTAAACCGTTTTTTACCAGATTTTGACGTGATTTGAAACCCGTTTGTATCCGATTTGAAATAATTTGTATTCTAAATGCTTGAGTGCTAGGTCTCTCACTAGCAGCACCCACCTTGACGGGCTGACGGCTTGAAGATGGAGATTGTGAGTCCCTAATAAAAGACAAATCAAACATTGACCCCGTTTGCAAACCAGCCAGTGCAATCAACTCATACTCTCCGTTCTTCCTCTTAATGATGGTAATCATCTCATGTGCTTGTCTTGCTACTAGGGATGTCAATTAGGGCTAAAACCTGCGGGCTAGCCCGGTCCGACCCTGAAAATACGCGGGCTCGGGCTTTGATATTTGTGCCAATAAAAAAATGGGTCGGGCCGGGCTCAAATATTCGCGGGCTTTCCGGTCTTTGGGTCGG
>KE150746.1:46576-56682 GCA_000411095.1 Aethionema arabicum
AAACATTGGTTTATATAAGAATTTTTATATCTAATGTAACATTATTATTTACATCTATTTAATAATTTTAAAACTATTGACGATAAATTTTTAATACACTTTATACATGTTTAATAAATTATAATATTAATTTAATTTTATGTTTAAATCATCAAAATCATCAATATTTAGAATTTGTTGAGATCTTATAACTCTTTACTTCACTAAGTTTAGTTAAATATTTTGATTTTATTTTGTTTATGTTGATTTATTTGAATTTATATTATTTTTATTTTTAAGTTCAGAAAACCCGAAAAAGCCCAAAAAGCCCTAAAACCCTGGCCGGGCCGGGCTAGCTAGATTTTGAGCCGCTATGCAGCAAGGGTTTTAACCAAGCTTCTGTGCGAAGAAATTGTGAAATCAAACTTTGGAAGAAAAAAAAGTCGAACGATTTTATTTTGGGGGATTTAGGGTATTCAAATCGGATACAAACGAGTTTCAAATCGGGTCGAAATCAGGTCAAAATATGGTCAAAATTGGTTTAGGGTCATGGTTATTTCGGTTAAGGCTCGCGGTCTAAGAAAACCCAGCTTAACCGAGAAAATTGATGGTTTATGGGGAAATAGATCTCGCAGTTTACATTTCGTAGGGGTCTGACAATATGACATAGTTTGGGAGACAATTTGATCGTATATGATACTTTTCGTGGGGAAATAGATCGTTCTCCCATATTTGTCACATCATGATATATTTTTATTCTATATAAAAAATATATGGAATATTATTTGTTATGAAGAAAATAAAAGAAACGATTGGAATAATATTCCTCCTCATTTTGATGTTCCCTCGTTTTGAAGAGAAAAAAATGAGAGAACCATTGAAGATTGTCTTACAAAGTCCAAAACATATAAAATATACATAATAAATTACTCTTTCAAAATCTTATCAAACGCACACTTCTTTTCCTACCTCCACATATAAATGAAAACATTTACATGACCTTTCTTTCCTCGATATCATCAAAGAATAAAAAAACAATGGAGGAGGATGAGCCCGAAAAGTCGATATTTATGCTGACACAATCAATACTGGGCGGTAAGCCGATGCCGAGGACAACACAAATACATATGCTGATGAAGATATGTGAATACAAGTTCGAGAAATTTGATTTACAAACTTCTTTGACTCACAAACGTATGATCTGCGCATTTGAAGACATATTTGATATTCATCATGAAGATAGTTCTGAAGAAGAGGACGAAGAGAACAAAGAAGTTAGTCTACCGCAGCAACCAAATTTTCGTAAGACTCGACAACAAAGAAGAGATGAACCGTCACGAGTATCTAGTCGCCCAAAGATATTTCCACCGAGTTATCTTTGTCATAGATTTCTACCGCAACCACGAGGTGGAAAACAACCTAAATCATCTTCTGCTCGACAAAAACGTCGATCTAGAACTATCTAAAGATGTTCTTGTGGTCCTAATCGTGTGTATAAAACCGATTATGAAAGTCCATTGTGTAAGCTAATAAATTTTCATGGCTTGTAAACTCGTAAAGATATTTGAGATGTAAAATCTATGTTTCTTTACTTGGATTTCATGATGTGTGTATGATATTGTGATATACAAAGAGGGGTGGGCACATGGCATAGGCCAAGTAAATGATCGTCTAGGACCCAAAAACAATTTTGGGCTTATATTCGATAATAAAAAAAATATCTAAATATTATTTACAATTTTAATTAAAATTGTTTGTCTTCTGTTTCGTTAAGGCGAGGATTTTTCATATATTAATCCGTGATTGGAAAAAAAAAAACACATTTTTTATTTTCCACTAGATTTCCGACAACAACAAACCGGCCATGTATACAAATCAATTAAAGATTCTAAAAAAGAATAAGAATGTTAGTTCACAAAAACTATGCTATCTTAATATTACTGGTTAGGGGCAGGTACTAATAATGGTTATATTTGACCCAATGGCGCCTGATCATAGGCTGATCCCGGTTGAAGAGACTACGGTTTACCGAAAGATCTAGAACTCTTCCTATAACTGTCAAAACTATCAAAAAAAAATAATGTATAAAATATTAACGTTTTTTTATTACCCACTTCATATCCATCGTTTTACAAATATCAATAATATGTTTGAATTTATAAGTTATTCTAGATTTTATTAGAAAATTTTAAATTTTAAACTTGTAATTTTGGTTTATATGTTATTTTTGTTAACTCTATATTGCTATTACAAATTTTGAAATTTGTTAAGGTTTATATTTATTGTAAAACATTTTTAGTTTTGAATTCAAATAAAGAAAACGGAATGACAATAGGTATAGACATAGAAGCTACGATAGTCAAGATCCAAGGACTCCTCCGAAGCAAACTTTTCATATGAAATTTAGTTTCAAACTTTTCATATGAAATTTTTTCATATGAAATATATAATTAAATCCTAGTTTTAAATGTAAGCCTAAAAATATGATCCCCAAAAAGCCCCCAAATCTCAATATCATTTCTTCAAAGCCCCCAAATCTCAATTTCATTTCTTCAAAGCCCCCAAATCCCAATTAATTTCAAATTTTGTTTGCAGTTTTTCAAGTAACTGATTAAAACAACAGCAAATTGAATGATGAAAGCGTCTTACACTACATTGAACAGGTAAAATTTCAAAACTTTACCAAAACCTCAATCTAAATTTTGATTAATCAAACTCTAGTTTCAAGGTCAACTTTGAAACTTTGTGTTTACAACTTTGGTTAGTTCAAATTAGGAACATATTCCAAATTTCTGAAGCACACAGATGCAGCAAGAAGAAGCTGCACAGTAGACTAGACAGTAGACACCATCATCATCTCTCACTAGTTCCTCACCATTCATTCAATGACGAAGACGATGCAGTAAATAAAAACATCTCAAAAGAGAAGAGACAATAGCAGACACAACACAGATGCTAAACATATATAACTAAATCAAACCTTGGAAGTGGAACATAGAGGTCTGATAAAAACAAATTTGAACATACCTGTAGGCATTCATAAGCTTTTTGAAGTCAAACCACACTCTGTTCAGCATGTAAACTGAATCTGAATCTCCCTCATGGATTGAATTTGAACAATTATCATGCTTGACCAATATATATATATATATACAGTAATCACATTGTATTCCAAATGCATTACGTTAAGGTGTAGCACTCTTTTTCCACCTCTTCTATATCTTCTACTCTTAGTAAACGCTTTGCAAGATCCACGTTTCCTGATCTGTCACATATATATTCTATGATAACACACGCCATTTCTTTGTCAAGAATGATATATTTCGCCATTTTTATTACCAGTTCCTGCAGCTTCTCTGTTTCATCATGTGAAATGCAACACTTCAACACAGATTCGCAAAAACAAGCATCCGGTTTGATGCCGCTCTCAACCATTCTATCAAAATAACTCGTAGCCTTGTCTACATATCCAAGTTTTAGGAGCCCAATTATCAATGTTGAATAAGTGATTAAGTCAGGGACAAGACCAGCTTTAGGCATCCCAACAAGAAGAAGTGATTCTGCAGATTTAATATCCTCTGCGTTAAGACTTCCCTCAATCATAATATTGAAAGAAACAATGTTTGCACTGATATCATCACGCTCCATTTCCTTAAACAATGCCCATGCTTGATCCAAGCTTTTCTCTTTGCATAGTGATGACATCAGACTGGTGTAGTCGAAAACACAAGGCTGTAGCTCAGATCTTTTTAACTTACAGAATAATCCTTTAGCAATATTAAGCATACCAATTTTGCAAAACCCATCAATCATAGTAGAGTATGTAACTGCATTGGGAACCACTTTTGAATCAGCAATATGTTTCCAAATTTCCATTGCCTTTTTCAGATTTCCAGACTTGAGAGTGCTACCAAGCAATATAGTACTAGTTACTATATCTTCAAATCCCAATTTCTCCATCAATTGATAAATTTCTAAAGCTTCATTGAGACGATTTTCTTTGCTCAGACTGTCGATTAGTACTTTAAAACTTACAACATTTGGATTGACACAATTACTATCATTCAGCATTAAATAGAGCATCTTCTTTCCTTTGTCAAGGTCACCTTTGGCGCAGAGTCCACATAGTAAAATATTGTAAGATATAACATCAGGTTTTGTGTTCCATCTCTTCTTCATTAACTCCACAATTTCCAAAGCATATGCCACAAAGCCCTTCTTGCAAAGCTTCTCAAGAACAATGTTATAGATCACAACATTTAGCTCTTTCCCCTTCTCTGAGATCAAATTTAAAAGTTGCAGGGCTTCCTTAGTCTTATCTATTATGCAAAGACCATCAATAAGAGCCGAGTATGTATATGAATCTGGCTGAAACTCATGTTCCATCATAACCTCGACCATTTGGGAGGCTTTCTCAAACTGTCCTAACTTGCAAAAACCTCGAATCAGAGTGTTAAATGTAACTGCACTAGGGGAAACCCCTTGTTCCATCATCTCATTGAAGAGTGCTTTCCCTTTCTCTACCTCACCGCAATCACAAAACCCTTGAATCAGAGTGTTATATATAATTGCACCAGGAGAAACCCCTCTTTCCAGCATCTCATTGAAGAGCGTTTTCGCTTCTTCCATCTTACCGGCCTTACAAAAGCCATTTATCAAAATCCCCCAAGTAACTATACTCCAGGAACAGCCACTGTCACCCATTTCATTTGCTAATTTCAATGCTTTATCCATCTCTTTTTCTTTGCAGAAACCTCCTATGACCGTGGTGTAACTAACAACATTAGGCTTCACAGAATTTTGTCTCATTTCTCTGAGCAAACTAACAGCCTTACCACATTCTCCATTGAAGCATAAACCCTTTAAGAGGATATTAAAATTGTATACATAGAAAACAAACCCACGCTTTAACATCAACCCGAGAACTCCATACCCAAACCCGATCTTACCTATTTGCACAAAACATTCGAGCAAACCACTCAATGATACAAAATTGATGAAACTATCAGTTTCGACCATCTTACGATAAACAGAAAATCCTACTTCGTGGTCTTTAAATCGTACCAACTCTGCCATGACCTTATTAGGGTAAACAGACTCGACTGCTCGCTGGAAATCAGAAACAGCACTCTTTAACTGAGGACTCGATTTCTCACTTAGCGATCCCAAAATGGTGTGAGTTGTAGAGAATAGCGATGAGAGAGAGTTAGTCGGAGAGACGAGCTTCGTACAGCAATTGAGACTAGGGTTTCGAGAAATCCGAAACGGCTCAATGGCGATCCTTGACAGTGACACTAATCTCAACATCGGAAGATCCACCGGGAAGAGTCGAAGACGGAGCTGTTTGAAAGCCAAATTGTTTGGTTAACGTTTAGGGTAACGTTTAGGTCAAGTATCTTTAATCTTTCTTTCTTTTTTTCCGATAAAATCTTAAGCTTCTGTGTTATTTTAACTAAACGGTGCGTCTCACGTTTTTATTATTTTTAAACGACTTGCAAAATCAAATCTAATCTCACAATTTGGCTTTCAGGAGTCCATTCAATACCGTAAGAAAAACTCAATTTATTGTTTATCCAATCGAGTACCTCTGATCTTACTTCTCCCAATTTTTAGTTTTAATAATTAATAGCTTATATATATTGTTACAAATTTTAATTCAGTCATGGAAAAAAAAATGAAAAAATTAATTTAGTATTATTCTCTTTATTATCGACATATATAAATCACAGATTCAAATTCACAATTGGGCTTACTAGCAAAACTCAAAGCTAAGTCCAAACAATTCAAATCCATCTCATATCAATTATGCAATATGGGTATACATATGAAGAACTATGCCGGAGAACTTACTCAAACCGAACTAAACCAAAAACTTTTGGTTTAGTTTAAATTTGAGTTTTGATAAAAAAAAACCGAATAAATTTGATTTTTTAAAGAGGAAATACATTAAAATAATCCAACTAATTATGTTAATATCTAAACTAATCCTCTCTAAAAATTTATCCTAAAAATAATTTGATTTTTCATATATTACCATTATTATCCTTTAAATAAATTTTATAATTATGTTTTAGATTTATTAAAATATTTACAACTTTACATTTTTATCCTTTATTAAGTTGTAAACCCTATTTTCCATTTTCTCATATCTTCTCTTACGTCTTATTCCTTCTTCACGAACGACACTTTTCCCCTTTCTTCTCCAAGTCTCTTCTTCATCAATAAACACTACAATACTCCGGTTTCTAGAGATACTTGAATTCATGGAGGAATGAACAATAGCTATTGAATTACTTGTGCATTCATGCTTCGATTTTAATTCTTCGTGTATTAAGCTGGAGATGCTTCTCGGAGAAACATTAATGGCAGCTAGAAGGAAACCCATGGATCTCCCAGTCTGATACAGGAATATAATAGTATCGTTATCACTATCAAGTTAAAAAAAGAGAAACTAGGAAAAAACCGGTCAAGAATCGCTGATCTCCTATCTTCTCCAACGTCTTCTTCCTTCTTCACGAACGACACTTTTCCCCTTTCTTCTCCAAGTTTCTTCTTCATCAATGAGCAAAATTTTTCAATATTCTAACAATTTTTCAATCGATTAATAAGGTTAGTAAGAATTTGTGTTGATGTTCTTTATTTGAATAAAAATTTCGTGAAATTTGAGGTAGAAACGTGTGAAATCTTCAAGGATAATTAGTGAATGAGGAGATAGTTAGTTTCTCACCTCTTTACTACTCTTCTCTATCACTCTCTTCAGGTTGCAATCTGGTTCTCTTAGTGAATTTTGAGTTAATTATTTAGCATATGTGCTAAGCTTATACTTGTGTTGGATTTATGGATTAGGGTTTTGTGATGGATTCAACATGGTATATTTTGATATCTCTTTGTTCATGATGATGCTTTATGATATAAAATTGGTCTGAACTTGTGTTTGTACAGCATTTGAAAAATTGCGTAGTGTATGAATGAAAGTTATATTGAAATCTCTAAAACTGTTATAGCAAAAGAGGAAAAAAAATGAATGGAAGCTCTGTTTTGATTTGGGGGTTTTGTTTTGAACTTGTAGATAACCAATGATTAGGTTAGGTACATATGGCAGACATGTGGCAAACTTTTGGCAGACATGTAGCAAGCTTTTGGAAGACATGTGACAAGTTTATGGCAGACATATGGCAAATAAATGACAAACATATGGTAAAGATAAGACAGACATGTGGCAAGCGTATGGGAGACATATGGCAAGCTTTTGACAGACATGTAGCAAGCTTATGACAGACATATAGTAAAGATAAGACAAACATGTGGCAAGCGTATGGCAGACATGTGGCAAACTTATAGCAGATATGTAGCAAGCTTATGGAAAATATGTGGCAAGCTTATGGCAGACATGCTGCAAACATATGGCAGACATGTGGCAAGCTTTTAACAGAATTACGACAGATTTAACAAAATATCGCAAAGCGTTGCGATTTTAGAGATTTAGGGCATAAAATTTAGGTTTCATCAATTTTTATCTTATAAACGAAACACAAATGAAACAAACACAAAGATTAGAGTTTATAGATTGCGTTTACCTTAACTTTTTTGTTATATTTGTTTGTGCTAGAGATTTTAAACTTTTTAGTTTCAAAAATGGAAGAAAAATGTTATAGGGATTTTGAAATATCTGAGGAAAGAAGTGAGAAGAGTAAGGAAAAAGAGAAGGGTATAATGGGTTTTTGCTAAATTTATTTAAAAAAAAGAAAAAAAATATAAAATAATGGCATTTTTGAAATTATTAAAAGGTTGATTGGTTTAGGTATTATGATAAAAAGTTGGATTATATAAAGGAATCTCCCTTTTTTAAATTGTTTGAGTTCGAGTTTAGGGTTGGTTTTAAACCGAACCCGAATAATAACCCGAACAAAACCGATTACATGTATTATTATAAAATAAATAATATATTTTAATATGTTTTAAAAATTTAAATTTGTGTATTTAAAACAGTTTTTTTATATTTGAATTCAAATTTGTTGGATATTTGAAATCAAACCATTGTTTTACTATTTTGAAATTACAAAATTGTGTTTAATCAAACTCTAGTTTCAAGGTCATTTTTGAAACTGTGTTTAAAACTTTGGTTAGTTCAAATTACGAGCATATTCCAAATTTCTGAAGCACACATACGCAGCAAGAAGAAGCTGCACAACAGATTGCCTACAGAATACAAAATATGATCGTTATCTCATTAGATTAGACTGTTTTGTTAAGGAAAGTAAACTGTTTTCTACAAACACTTAAATGTGAAAGATGGAAATGTTTGAATTGAATTGGTGTAAATTAATTTCAAGATATTTTTAGACGCTAGTCAGGCGGCAGCAGAAGCCTAGCGCCTACAATGACTAGTAGGACCTAGACGCTAAAAAATATAATTTAACTATATAATATTATGAACATATTTAAATATTATAATGATACATAATATTTTTAATACATGGTCAAATTTAAATATCAATATATAAAAATTAACCGTACAGTTATCATAATTCAAATACAATAGAAATTTAGTTGAATCCATAAAAATTTAGGCTTTTTTTTTAAATGATATTGTTTTGTTTTTTTTCTAGAAGAATATAATTCAAACGATATCGTTATATAACTAAATAAACAAAAACATAGCATTTTAAAAGTTTTAGATATTAGACTGACTAATTAATCCAACTAAATCATTTTTTACCAATTAGAACCACAAGAAGACCAATTTTTTTTTTTTTTTATAATCCGAGAAGGTTCCGGGCCTTACGACTCGTACATCCTCCTCAGGCCGGTGATCAAAGCGGGTTAATGTCCACCATAAATGATGTCAATCTCCTCCCAATGGAGAATTGAACCCGAATCCCTTGAACTTATCACAAGGATTAACCACTAGACCAATACCCATTTGGTAAGAAGACCAATTACTACAAACAAATCGCATACTTTTTTTGGTTAACAAAAAAAATCGATAGGCGGATGCAGGATTAATCAAGGCCTAAGCGGAGACTAAGCGCGGTTTTAGAACATTGAATTCATGGAACTAAGAGCAGAAAAAGCTGCAAACTTAATAAAAGTTGTATGGAGAAAGAGTTCTTAAAGCTGTTCAAATATCTAATTAGGTTCGTACCTTGCATTATGGCGCAAACGATGGATTCACAGTTCCCTCTGGTTCCAATTGTGAATGTAAATGGATTCAGAAGCCATAACATAACTGAATATGTACAAATCTTCTCAGGAACCTTTCGTTGTTTCAAAATGGTACGGATAAACAAGCCGACCAACAAATCTGAAACATGAAAAATAAAATTATGAACAAGAGAGAAACGAATCAGCAAATCATATTGTGTTAAACTACTACTCCTTTGGCACATTTTGAAGCTAATTATCCAAATAAGAACTTGACATTTTCTATATTTTTGATTCTATTATGTCATAACGATCAAAAGACACATCATCTCTCAGTCACTACTTCCTCACCATTCACAGCTGACACAGTAAATAAAAACATTTCAAAAGAGAAGTACAACAGCAGACACAACACAGATGCTAAAAATATATAACTAAATCAAACCTTGGAAGTGGAACATAGAGGTCTGATAAAACAAATTTGAACATACCTGTAGGCATTCAGAAGCTTTTTGAAGTCAAACCACACTCTGTTCAGGTCATATATACACGCCACATCTCAAGTAAATGATTGTAAGAACTCAACAAGTTTCAACAATCACCCAGTTTGGAAACTGAAGCTCCCTCATGGATTGAATTTGAACAATTATCATGCTTGACCAATATATATATACAGTAATCACATTGTACTTCAAATGCATTACGTTAAGGTGTAGCACCCTTTTCCACCTCTTCTATATCTTCTACTCTTAGTAAACGCTTTGCAAGGTCCACGTTTCCTGATCGGACACATATATATTCTATGATAACACACACCATTTCTTTGTCAAGAACCATATATTTCTCCATTTTTATTACCAGTTCCTGCAGCTTCTCTGTTTCATCATGTGAAATGCAACACTTCAACACGGATTCGCAAAAACAAGCATCCGGTTTGATGCCGCTCTCAACCATTCTATCAAAATAACTCGTAGCCTTGTCTA
>KE150746.1:57181-67556 GCA_000411095.1 Aethionema arabicum
GCAGAGTCCCCATAGTAAAATATTGTAAGATATAACATCAGGTTTTGTGCTCCATTTGTTCTTCATTAACTCCACAATTTCCAAAGCATATGCCACAAAACCGTCCTTGCAAAGCTTCTCAAGAACAATGTTATAGATCAGAGCATTTGGCTCTTTCCACTTCTCTGAGATCAAATTTAAAAGTTGCAGGGCTTCCTTAGTCTTATCTATTATGCAAAGACCATCAATGAGAGCTGAGTAAGTATACGAATCTGGCTGAAACTCATGTTCCATCATAACCTCGACCATCTGGGAGGCTCTCTCAAACTGTCCTAACTTGCAAAAACCTCGAATCAGAGTGTTAAATGTGGTTGCATCACGGGAAACCCCTTTTTCCATCATCTCATTGAAGAGTGCTTTCCCTTTCTCCACCTCACCGCAATCACAAAACCCTCGAATCAGAGCAGTATAGACAACAAGATCTGCATGTACACCTTTATATTCCATTTGTTTGAGAAAAACCATTGCTTCTTCCATCTTACCAGCCTTACAAAAAGCATTTATCAAAATCGTCCAAGTAACTATACTCCAGGAACAACCACTGTCACCCATTTCATTTGCTAATTGCAATGCTTTATCCATCTCTTTTTCCTTGCAGAAACCTCCTATGACTATGTTGTAACTATAAGCATCAGGCATCACAGAATTTTGTCTCATTTCTCTCAGCAAACTAACAGCCTTACCACATTCTCGATTCAAGCATAAACCCTTTAAGAGGATATTAAAATTGTATACATCGAAAACAAAACCACGCTTTAACATCAACCCGAGAATCCCATACGCAAACCCGATCTTACCTATTTGCACAAAACATTCGAGCAAACCACCCAATGATACAAAATTGATGAAACTATTAGTGTCAACCATCTTACTGTAAACAGAAAACGCTACTTCGTGGTGTTTAAATCGTACCAACTCTGCTATGAGCTTATTTCCGGCGAAATCGAGAGATCCACCAGACTCGACTGCTCGCTGGAAATTAGAAACAGCACTCTTTAAATGAGGACTCGAATTCTCACTTAGCGATCCCAAAATGGTGTGAGTTGTAGAGAATAGCGATACGAGAGAGTCAGCCGGAGAGACGAGTTTCGTAGAGAAATTGAAACTAGGGTTTAGAGGAAGTCGTAGTACAGACTCATCACCCCAAGCTCCACGCCAAAACAGTTCAATGGCGGTCCTTGACAGTGACACAAATCTCATAATCGGAAGATCCACCGGGAAGAGTCGAAGACGGTGCGTTTGGTTAACGTTTAGGTAGTTTCTTCGGATCGAGCTTCTTATCGTGTTTTTATAACAAAAAACGGTGCGTTTTATTACAAATTTTAATTCAGTCATGGTTTAAAATAATATGGGAAACTTTAATTTGCTATTATTCTCTTCACTAATCTTAAATCATATGATCATAAATCAGTCAGATTTATTAGAAAACTAAGAATTTATTTGATTATGGTATTTCTAGTTTTGAGGAAAAATATTAAAAAAAATGAGAGAAATGCTTTTTTATAGTCTCTCGAAATGTGAGAAAAAAATGAGAGAGGTGAATTGTACTCTCTAAATTTGAAGGGATACTATTCATTCTCATTATTTTTATTTAGTGTATTTGTTGGGAGAACGATCGATTTCCCTACGAGAAGTATCATATACGATCAGATGTCTCCCAAACTATGCTCTATTGCTAGACCCCCACGAAATTTAAACTTCGAGATCTATTTCCTCATAAACCGACAATTTTCTCGGTTAAGCTGAGTTTTCTTAAACCGTGAGTCTTAGCCGAAATAACCATGACCCTAAACCGATTTTTACCAGATTTTGACGTGATTTGAAACCCGTTTGTGTCCGATTTGAAACCTGTTTGTATTCCAAATGCTTGAGTGCTAGGTCTCTCACTAGCAGCACCTTGACGCCTTGAAGATGGAGATTGTGACTCCCTAATAAAAAACGAATCAAACATGGAACCCGTTTGCAAACCAGCCAGTGCAATCAACTCATACTCTCGGTTCCTCCTCTTAATGATGGTAATCATCTCATGTGCTTATCTTGCTACTAGGGATGTCAATTCGGGCTAAAATCCGCGGGCTAGCCCGGTCCGACCCTGAAAATACGCGGGCTCGGGCTTTGATATTTGAGCCACAATAAAACAGGCCGGGCCGGGCTAGCCCGTGGGCTATCATATTCTATTAAAACATTGATTTATATCAGAATTTTCATGACTAATGTAACATTATTATTTACATATATTTAATAATTTTAAAACTATTGACGATAAATTTTTACTACACTTTATACATGTTTAGTAAATTATAATATTAATTTAATTTTATGTTTAAATCATCAATATTTAGAAATCGTTGAAATCTTATAACTCTTCACTTCACTAAATTTATTTAAATATTTTGATTTTATTTTGTTTATGTAGATTTATTTGAATATATATTGTTTTTATTTATAAATTCAGAAAGCCCGAAAAAAACCCGAAAAGCCCTAAAGCTTTGTCCGGGCCGGGCTAGCCAGATTTTGAGCCGCTATGCAGCAAGGGATTTAACCAAGCTTCTGTGCGAAGAAATTGAGAAATCAAACTTCAGAAGAAAAAAAATCGAACGATTGTATTTTTGGGGATTTAGGGTATTCAAATCGGATACAAACGAGTTTCAAATCGGGTCGAAATCGGGTCAAAATATGGTCAAAATCGGTTTAGGGTCATGGTTATTTCGGTTAAGGCTCGTGGTCTAAGAAAACCCAGCTTAACCGAGAAAATTGTTGGTTTATGGGGAAATAGATCTCGAAGTTTACATTTCGTGGGGGTCTGATAATAGGAGATAGTTTGGGAGACATCTGATCGTATATGATACTTCTCGTGGAGAAATAGATCGTTCTCCCGTATTTGTCACATCATGATATATTTTTATGATGAAAATAAAAGAAACGATTGGAATAATACTCTTCCTCATTTTGATGTTGCCTCGTTTTGAAGAGAAAAAATGAGAAAAACATTGAAGATTGTCTTACCAAGACCAAAACATATAAAATATACATAATAAATTACTCTTTCAAAATCTTATCAAACGCACATTTCTTCTCCTACCTCCACATATACATGAAAACATTTACATGACCTTTCTTTCCTCGATATCATCAAAGAATAAAAAAACAATGGAGGAGGATGAGCCCGAAAAGTCGATATTTATGCTGACACAATCAATACTGGGCGGTAAGCCGATGCCGAGGACAACACAAATACATATGCTGATGAAGATATGTGAATACAAGTTCGAGAAATTTGATTTACAAACTTCTTTGACTCACAAACGTATGATCCGCGCATTTGAAGACATTCGATATTCATCATGAAGATAGTTCTGAAAAAGAGGATGAAGAGAACGAAGAAGTTAGTCTACCGCAGCTACCATTTTTTCGTAGGATTCGACAACAAAGAAGAGATGAACCGTCACGAGTATCTGGTCATCCAAAGATATTTCGACCGAGTTATCTTTGTCATAGATTTCTACCGCAACCACGAGGTGGAAAACCAACTACATCATCTTCTTCTCGACAAAAACGTCGATCTTGAACTATTGAAAGATGTTCTTGTCGTCCTAATCGTGTGTAGAAAACCGATTATGAAAGTCTATTGTGTAAGCTAATAATTTTAATAAATTTTCATAGCTTGTAAACTCGTAAAGATATTTGAGATGTGAAATCTATGTTTCTTGACTTTGAATTCATCATGTGTATGATATTGTGATATACAAACAGGGGCGGACACATAGCATAGGCTAAGTAAACGATAGTCTAGGACCCAAAAACAATTTGGGCTTATATTCGATTCACCAATTATAAAAAATAAAAATTGATTAATCATTATAAAGTGAGATATCTAGTGATTAATGAGAAAAAGAGATTATGGTATTTTAAAATTTTGAATTAACTTATTTCATTTGGTTTTAAAGTTTGAACTAATTATTTTCATTTTGTCAAAAAAATAAACTTTCAATTATCAAAATAATATTTTAAACCTTGAATTCTTAACAAAATATTTTAAATTAAAATTAAACTGAATATATAAAATTAAATCCTAATTTTAAAAGTAAGCCTAAAAATATAGTCCCCAAAAACCCCCCCAAAATCCCAATTTCATTTCTTCAAAGCCCCCAAATCCCAATTTCACTTTTATAAACCCTAATTTAAAACTTTCAATTATCAAACCAGTATTTTAAACCTTGAATTCTGTTAACCAAATCTTTTAAATTAAAACTAAACTGAAAACATATAATTAAATCCTAATTTTAAATGTAAGCCTACAAATATAATCCCCAAATCCCAATTTCACTTTTATAAACCCTACTTTCAAATTTTGTTTGCAGTTTTTTCATGTAAGTGATTCAAACGGCAACAAATTGAATGATCAAAGTGTCTTACACTACATTGAACAAGTAAAATTTCAAAACTTTACCAAAACCCCAATCTAAATTTTGATTAATCAAACTCTAGTTTCAAGTTTAACTTTGAAATGTTGTGTTTACAACTTTGGTTAGTTCCAAATTTCTGAAGCACACAGATGCAGTGAGAAAGAAAGTCGAAAGAAGCTGCACAGTAGACACCATTCATTCAATGACGATGAAGCACACCTGACACAGTAAATAAAAACATCTCAAAAGAGAAGTACAATAGCAGACACATCACAGATGCTAAACATATATAACTAAATCAAACCTTGGAAGTGGAACGCATAGGTCTGATAAAAACAAGTTTGAACATACCTGTAAGCATTCATAAGCTTTTTGAAGTCAAACCACACTCTGTTCAGGTCACATCTCAAGTAAATGATTGTAAGGACTCAACATGTTTCAACAATCAACCAATTTGGAAACTGAATCTCCCTCATGGATTGAATTTGAACAATTATCATGCTTGACCAATATATATACAATATATACAGAGCTACACTTAAACATTGTATTCCAAATGCATTACCTAAACATGACTAGGTGTAGCACTCTTTTTCCACCTCTTCTATATCTTCTACTCTTAGTAAACGCTTTGCAAGGTCAGTTTTTCCTGATCTGACACATATATATTCTATGATAACACACACCATTTCTTTGTCAAGAACGATATATTTCTCCATTTTTAATACCAATTCCTGCAGTTTCTCTGTTTCATCATGTGAAATGCAACACTTCAACATGGATTCGCAAAAACAAGCATCCGGTTTGATGCCGCTCTCAACCATCCTATCAAAATAACTCGTAGCCTTGTCTACATATCCAAGTCTTAGGAGCCCATATATCAATGTTGAATAAGTGACTAAGTCAGGGACAAGACCAGCTTTTGGAATCCCAACAAGAAGAAGTGATTCTGTAGATTTAATATCGTCTATGCTAAGACTTCCCTCAATCATAATATTGAAAGAAACAATGCTTGGACTGATGTCATCACGCTCCATTTCCTTAAACAATGCCCATGCTTGATCCAAGTGTTTTTCTTTGCATAATGTAGACATCAGACTGGTGTAGTCGAAAACACAAGGCTGTAGCTCAGATCTTTTTAACTTACAAAATAATCCTTTAGCAATATTAAGCATGCCAATTTTGCAAAACCCATCAATCATGGTAGAGTATGTAACTGTGTCGGGAACCATTTTTGAATCAGCAATATGTTTCCAAAGTTCCATTGCCTTTTTCACATTTCCAAACTTGAGAGTGTTACCAAGCAATATACTAGTAGTTACTATATCTTCAAACCCCAATTTCTCCATCAATTGATAAATATCTAAAGCTTCATTGAGACGATTTTCTTTGCTCAGACTGTCGATTAGTACTTTAAAACTTACAACATCTGGATTGACATAATTACTATCATCCATCATTAAATAGAGCATCTTCCTTGCTTCGTCTAGGTCACCTTTGGCGCAGAGTCCACATAGTAAAATATTGTAAGATATAACATCAGGTTTTGTGTTCCATCTCTTCTTCATTAACTCCACAAATTCCAAAGCATATGCCACAAAGCCGTTCTTGCAAAGCTTCTCAAGAACAATGTTATAGATCACAACATTTGGCTCTTTCCACTTCTCTGAGATCAAATTTAAAAGTTGCAGGGCTTCCTTAGTCTTATCTGTTATGCAAAGACCATCAATGAGAGCTGAGTAAGTATACGAATTTGGCTGAACCCCATGTTCGATCATAACCTCGACCATCTGGGAGGCTTTCTCAAACTGTCCTAACTTGCAGAAACCTCGAAGAAGAGTGTTAAATGTAAATGCATCACGGGAAACCCCTCTTTCCATCATCTCATTGAAGAGTGCTTTCCCTTTCTCCACCTCACCGCAATCACAAAACCCTCGAATCAGAGTAGTATAGACAACGAGATTTGCATGTACACCTTTATCTTCCATTTGTTTGAGAAAGACCATCGCTTCTTCCATTTTACCAGCCTTACAAAAGGCATTTATCAAAATCCCACAAGTAACCAAATCCCAAGAACAGCCACTGCCACTCATTTCATTTGCTAATTTCAATGCTTTATCCATCTCTTTTTTCTTGCAGAAACCTNTCGAATCAGAGTAGTATAGACAACGAGATTTGCATGTACACCTTTATCTTCCATTTGTTTGAGAAAGACCATCGCTTCTTCCATTTTACCAGCCTTACAAAAGGCATTTATCAAAATCCCACAAGTAACCAAATCCCAAGAACAGCCACTGCCACTCATTTCATTTGCTAATTTCAATGCTTTATCCATCTCTTTTTTCTTGCAGAAACCTCCTATGACCATGTTGTAACTATAAGCATCAGGCATCACAGAATTTTGTCTCATTTCTCTCAGCAAACTAACAGCCTTGTCGCAATCTCCATTGAAGCATAAACCCTGTAAGAGGATATTAAAATTGTATATGTGGAAAACAAACCCACGCTTTAACATCAACCCGAGAACCCCATACCCAAATCCAATCTTCCCTATTTGCACAAAACATTCGAGCAAACCACCCAATGATACAAAATTGATAAAACTATCACTTTCAACCATCTTACTGTAAACAGAAAACGCTACTTCGTGGTGTTTAAATCGTACCAACTCTGCTATGAGCTTATTTCCAGCGAAATCGAGAGAACCACCAGACTCGACTGCTCGCTTGAAATTAGAAACCGAACTCTTTAACTGAGGACTCGATTTCTCACCTAGCGATCCCAAAATGGTATGAGTTGTAGAGAACAGCGATGCGAGAGAGGCAGCCGGAGAGACGAGCTTCGTAGAGAAATTGAAACGGTTCAATGGCGGAAGTCGTAGTAGAGGCTCATCACACCAAGCCCCACGCCGAAACGGTTCAATGGCGTTCCTTGACAGTGACACTAATCTCATAATCGGAAGATTTCACCTGAGTGCCGGGAAGAGTCGGAGACGAAGGTGTTTGAAATGGATTCCTGAAAGCAAAATGGTTTTGTTAACCTTTAGGCAAGTATAGTGATACGGTATCGTTTTGTTAAGCTTCTCTGTTATTTTAACTAAACGGTGCGTTTTTTTATTATTTTTAAACGATTTGCAAAATCAAATCCAATCGAGTACCTCTCATCTTACTTCTCCCTTGATGTAATATGTTGAAAAACCCAATTTTTAGTTATAATAATTTATAGCTTATACATTTTGTTACAAATTTTAATTCAGTTATGGTAAAAAAAAATATGGAAAAATTAATATGATATCATTCTCTTCACTATTGGTGTATATAAATCACACACTCAAATTCACAATTAGGCTGACCAGAAAAACTCAAAGCTAAGTCCAAACAATTCAAGTCCATCTCATATCAATTATGCAATATGTCTAATTGTCTATACATATGAAAAACTATGGCATAAAAACCGAAACTGAAGAACCGAACTTGAACCAAAAAACGGGTTTAGTTCGGTTATGGTTCTCGTGTTAAATACCTATTGGATTTTAATTCAAAATCTAAGGATATCGGGTAGTAACTAGAATTGAACTATTTTACCAAAAAAAAAAACTAGAATTGAACTAATATCCATTGGATATGCACGGGGCGGGTACTCTTAAATTTGTCCATATTTGTTACCCGACTCGATCCGTACGGGTAACGACAAATATATACTTGTACATGACTTGAAAAAAACAGATACCCTAAAAATTTACAGATATCCGCTACTTATCCGAGTCAACTTGTTGATTTCATTTTATATAAAAAAATTATAACATATATCTATATATATAGAGACAGACGTAGCTAAGAAGGACGGGGTGCCTAGGACCCGAGTCACTAATTTTTTTTTTCCTTTCTAATTTCTTTTATTTTTAATTAATTGTAATAGATTTTAGTTTAGGCACCCACTCAAAAATTAATTGTGCCCCCATTTTTAAAGTTTATTTCCTTTTAAAAAATAATCATTTCCATATTTAAAAAAAAAGTCATTTTTTAATAATTTTGTCTAATTATATAATTATATTCTAAGGGAACTTTGGCTTAAATGGAAAACTATTTGAGTTAAAAAAAATGGAAAACTATTATTGCCTTGATTTTTTTGAAATAGGAAATATTTATTTTAGGTATGTGTGTTTTAGTAAGTACAATTCAATCTAGTTAGTTTGTGTAATTATTTTTTATATAATTTTTTATTTTATTTATACAAATTTAATCTGATAGTTATTTATAATATTTTATTTATTTAATATTAAAATTTATACGGTTTTATTTTTTATTTAAAAATTTGAATAATGATCTCATAATTTTAACCAAAATAAGATTATATTTAAAATGTTATATAATATTACTATAAATCATCTATATAAATCAAAACTTATCTTTCTTGATTCATTAGAATATATTAAAATTTTAAGAAAAACTTAATCTTTTTGTAAAATATCGAAAAATATTATATATATATATTTTTTTTTTCTTAACATTTTTTGTTTTAATTACTTTTTTAATAAAAAAATATATAATAAAATAATTAAAATTAATATTTAAAATACTAAACTTTTATTTTAAGAAAGAATAAAATTAATTTAATATAAAATTTAAAATTTTTGTGAATAAAAAAAATATTTTGATATTTTGTATTTTTTAAAATGTTATTATATTGGTGTCCCGGTCAATACTTTTTCTGGACCCGCCCCTGTATATATAATATGACAGATACGAGGCGAATAATAAAAATAATATTATACTTGATACCCGACTCTTACCCGCGGGTAATTCTAATCTAATACTTGTTAGTCGACTTGAACATTACGAGTATCCTCTTTTAGAAAATGAGTACCCGACTCTTACCCACAGGTAAGTATACTATTTTTTTGGTATTGTTTTCGGTTTTTCGAGTATTTTTTCGGGTATTTTTTTTTTTTGGAGTAATTTTTAAGTTTTCCATATATTTTTTGAATCTTCTTATCAAATATATGAACCCGAACCGAACCCAAACCAAAACTAGAACCAAACAGAATCGGAACCAGAACCAGAACCGAACCAAACTTCAAAAAACTGAACAGATCCTATAGTCATGAAACCGAAAAACCGAATAACCAAAAAACCGAAACGAAACCAAAACCAAATAAATACCCGAATACTCAGCCCCATAAAAACAATGGAAAACGACAAAATATCAAAACGACTTAACCATGGCAAAATCAAATTGCAGCAGATTTGAAATTCTAGAATCTCTAGGATCATGTGCTACAATATAAATAAAATACATATTGCAATCAGAATGGATAACAATGAAAGACTAAGAATTTTACATCGTCTTCTTCCTCAGCTCATTTCATCTTCTTCATTTTTGCCTTCATTTACTAATCCTAAAAATGAACGAAGATGTCTTTCTACCGTATGATCATATATCAGTCAGATTTTTAAGACAACTAAGATTTTATTTTATTAAATTTTACTATTACATGTAAGATATTCATGTGACCTATGTGTTTATCGGTTTAATATAATAGTCAAGTTTATTCTAGTATTGATTCTAATATTAAAGTCGATATTGTGATGGTTCAATTTCGGTTAAAGAATTAGAATTTGGGTTTAATGGTCAACCCTCATCCCTTACCTATAATATCTTATAGTATACCCTAATATGTGTGTGACATGTTAATTAAAGAGACAAATGAAGATAACCATTGTCATTAAGATAGTCTCTTCAAACGTATGTCTCTTGGATGATCTTTGGGAGTTACCATCTTTAAGATGATCATAAAGAAGTTCATTAAGATGATCTTAAAGGTAACCATTATGATGGCTATTAAGATGGTCTTTAAAGTGATCATGAATGTGACCCTTGAGATAAACTTTTGCATCCTATATAAAGGAGCATCATGTGAAGGATGAAAA
>KE150747.1:5135-17163 GCA_000411095.1 Aethionema arabicum
TCCTTACGGTTCAAAAGTTATGGGCATTTGAATGTTTGATCGCCATTTCTTCACTTTTGGCCTCAAAACTTCAACCGAAGCTCCAATCTTCGCTCCACGTCTTCTTTCACCTAATAACCCTTTAAAAACAAGAAAAGACTAGAAAAACGAAGGAAAACACCGACACAAAAATAACCAAAAACGCATTATATCAACACTTTAATTGTCGTAAATATAATGAATTCTAAGGTTATTGACTACCACAAAATAAATTAATTGAATATTTTGATTAATGTGTTTACCGACACAAGCAATTGATATCTCTTTTTGGATATTGCGATATATATACCTTGAACATTAACACATCATATGTTTTTATGAAAAATATGGTTATCATCCTCTAAAATAGAAAAAAAGGATTACAACAGCTTTAGATGATGGGAGGGGACTCGAATATCTTCATTACTTGGCTGGAAAAAACTGTCAAACACATTCTTGGGTGAGGGAATAAAAACTAAAATTTTAATGTTTTGCATATTATTGGCTTTTTATAATTATATATGTATATTATTTTTGTAGAAAAAATATTGTTTTAGAAAATGTTATCAAACTTTAGGAAAGTTATATTAGATTTTTTTCTTTAGATAAACTTTCTATATTGGAAGAGTTAAAAATCATTTGTTTGTATGAAAATTAAAAATCTGGGTATTATATTCTAAAATGAAAAGAAAGGATGACAATAGATTTAGATGTAGGGAGAGGACTCGAATATCTTCATCACTTGGCTAAAAAACAACTTTATTCACAGAGATATAAAACCGTCAAACATACTCTTACGAGGGGAAACGAGAGCTAAAATATCTATACTCAATAGTAAGAAAAAAGAAAACGAACAACGTAAGCTTGGGGTTAATGAATTTTGTATGGCTTTTAATTTAACAACTAACCATTTTCTTATTTTTTCGTGTTTTAGTGAGATTAAAAAACGTGTCATCATTATTACTACTAGTGATTCAAGCTATTTTTTCTTTTTGTGGATTCATTGGCAAGAACCCTACAAAATTTGTTTCCTTGCATACTATTAGATTTTTTTATTATTATTTTTGGAAAGTTTTAGGAATTGCGGATGTATTATTTAAAAATTTTGCGGGAGAGTTTTATGTATGTTTTAGGAAATATTTAGACAAGTACTAAGAATTGTTTAGGAATTTTTAGGAAATGTTTGAGAAATTTTGAGGAAATTTTGAGGAAATTTTGAGGAAATTTTGAGTAAATTTTGAGGAACTTTTTAGGAATATTTAAGAAATTGTTTTGGATTTTTTTTTTGGATTTTTTTAGGAAATGTTACATATTATTAGATTTTTAGAATTATAGATGTATATTATTGTTTTAGAAAAAAAAATATTATTGTAGAAAATGTTATTAGATTTCTAGAAAAAGTTATTATTATATTTATTTATTTGGATAAATTTTTGTATATTGGAAGAGTTTAATGTATCTAACAACAAATTAAGTAGAGAAATGCAAAAAAACCTTTAAAGTCGTGAAGTTTATTTACAAGTGAGGCAATAATTTTTTAAAGGATAGTTTAGATAATAATTTTATCGTGTCTATCATTAGAATTTTGGTCAAAGTTTTACTTGCCATTATCATATTATCTTAAATGGTAGGTATATAATAATACAAAAAAATATATTGATGAATGATGAAAATGATATTAGAGGAGACACTAGTGGTGAATTAAGGAGAGATAATAGAAACATATAGTTCATCCATACTCCGTAGAAATTCTTTGCTATACCACCACTAGTTTTAGAGAGACCAACATTTTAGGAAAATAGGTTTCAGTGTTGTCTACAAAAGAGAACTTCTTGATGATACTTTAGTTGTCGTAAAGAAAATGAATTCTAGGGTTATTGACGAAAACAAAATAAATTAATTAATATTGTGATTGATGTGTTTACCGATCTACGACACAAGCAATTGGTCTCTTTTTTTGGATATTGCGATATATATACCATGTGGAACATTAACACATCATATGGTTGTATGGAAAAAATATGGTTATCATCCTCTAAAATTGAAAGAAAGGATTACAACAACTTTAGATGATGGGATGGGACTCGAATATCTCCATTACTTGGCTAGAAGCAACTTCATACACTGAGATTTAAAACTGTCAAACATACTTTTGGGAGATGGAATAAAAACTAAAATATCTAGAAAGATGATCACTTAAGCGTCACAATTGGGATTAATGGATTTTGTATGACCTTTAAAACAATGTTAACATCTACCATTTTCTTATGCTTTATGTGTTTTAGTTAGATGGAAAAGTGTGCCATCATTATTAAAACTAGTGATTCAAACTCTTTTTTTCTTTGTGCGGTTTCATTCGCAAAAAACCTACAAAATATCTTTCCTCCCTATCTAATGTTCTGTTGCCATTTCATTTTCGAAGCTCGCTTCAGCCCCACTAAGACTTGCCTCACCGCTGAAACTCGCCTCTCCGTCGTTGACGCCTTTTTTTCTCCAGTATTTCTGATTTTTTCGCTAATATCTATCATTCTGTTTATAATTTCGATTTGTAGATTAATTATGTTAGAGTTTTAGATTGCTAGATGTTGGATTGGTAGTAGATTATGGTTTATTGTTGTGTAATTTTTGCATAGTATTACTTTTTTTTTTACTTTATAAATGTTTAGGAAGATTTTAGAAAATGGTTAAGAAATTCTTAGCAATTTTTTATGAAATTTTGCATGTTATTGGATTTCTTTTATAATTATAGATGTATATTATTTGTTTTAGAAAAAAATATTGTTTTAGAAAATGTTATCAAACTTGTAGAAAATGTTATATTAGGTTTTTTTTTTCTTTAGATAAACTTTCTATAGTGGAAGGGTTTAATGTAGTTAACAACAATTTAAGTGGAGAAATACCAAAAAATTTAAAGTGTTTGAAGTTTATTTACAAGTCGAGCAATCATTTCTTAAGGGATAATTCAGATTATAATTTCATCGTGTCCGTCATTAGAATTTCATTCAGAGTTTCACTTGTCACCATCATCAAATCTTTAATGGTATCTGTGGGCTTTAAATGGGCCTTAAAATCGGAAAAGCCCAAACGAAGAGATCAACTTGTGCATCCAAAGACTGAAACGACAACGTTTCAGTCTTCTCCCCTGTTTTAAAAACAGAGAAACGNNNATCTGTTAACCGTTGAGTCAAGTTCGTTGATTGCTTCAGATCGTCTTCAAGATTCTCTCCAGCTTCGTCTCCTTCAAGATACTGATTCAAGCTGAGATCAGTGCGAAGAGAGACTAAGAAGTTGAGGTGTTTGATTCTCGAGTCGGAGGTGAAAATCGAGTGCTCTTCGATCTATCTTTCACCTGTTTTCTTGTGAACTGTGTTGATAAAGCTCGAGTTTGAGCTTTCATCTGTGTCTTCTCCGATTGATAGTGGATTCCAGGACGATCCCGGCGAGACGTAGGATTCAATCTTCCGATTGAATCCGAACTCGTCAAAGATTGTGTGTGCTCCTCTCTTCTTCTTGCTTCTCTTCTCTTCAGCAAATCTGCAAAATCATAACCACCATTAACCTGTTAGTATTCAAAGAATTGAGCTCAAAACCTGCAAGGTTTATTACAATTGGTATCAGAGCGAGGTTCTGCTCAAAGATTACTAACAGAAGCTCTTTCATAACAAGAATATCTCAAGATGACTTCCGCAAATATAGAATTCGAGAAATTCAATGGTAGTGGTGACTACATGTTATGGAAAGAAAAGCTGATTGCACATTTACAAATTCTGGGAATCTATGATGTAATCAGCAAAAAATTGGATGATGAAAAGGATCTAGATCGAGAAGATGATGATGAACCTGAAGAGAAGATTAAGCCAAGGCAGCTTAAAGAGAAGCAACAAAAGGTTAGAAGTACGATCATCTTGAGCCTTTCTGATAATGTACTTGTCATTAAAGAGAAGACTGCAGTGGGAATGATTAAGATGTTGGATGAGCTATACAGTTCTAAATCCTTGTCTAATCTGATGCTACTTCAGCAAAAGTATTACGAGTATTCAATGTCAGCAAGTCTTACAGTTGAAAAGAATGTTGATGAGTTCTTAAAGATAGTTCAAGATATGGAAAATGCAGACATCAAAGTTTCAGAAAGAGATCAGACAATCAGGTTGCTAATGTCATTACCTCCTCAATACAACATGTTAAAAGAGTACTTGAGATATGGTAAAGCTACACTGACTTTACAGGAAGTTACTACAACAATTTCCTCCAAAGAATTGGTATCTGCAGCACAGGTGAAATCAACTAAGAATGTAGCTGAAGGTCTGTTTGTGAAAGAGAAATCTGATTCTAAAGGGAGTAAGACTGATGGTAAACCTCAACAAGTTGATGGTAAGGGAAAGAAGAACAAGAAAGGAAAGAATAAACCTAAGGAAGGTTGCTGGATTTGTGGTAATCTGGAACACTATAAGCTTCAATGTCCACAGTATGATCCTAAGAAGGATAAAATCCTACAAAAAGGAACAGCAGCACAAGTGTGTGAAAGTGACAAGAAAGTGGAATTGCTATATGTGGAAGAAGCCTTAAATGTGTCAGATTCAGATCTGGAAACAAAGTGGATTATAGATTCTGGATGTTCTTATCATATGTGTTGGATTAAAGAATGGTTCATTGAGTTAGACAGTACTGCATCAGAAGTTATAAGAATGGCTAATGACACCCTCTCTAAAGTAAAAGGATTGGGATCAGTCAAAATTACTAATACAGATGGCTCAGAAGTGATTTTGAGTAAGGTAAGGTACATACCAGACATGAGAAGAAATCTGATTTCTTTGGGAACTTTTGATGTGCAGGGATGCAGCTACACATCAGCTGATGGAAGGATCAAAATCAGTAGAAATGGCAGGGTTATCTTGTAAGGATCAAGAAATGAAACACTGTACTTTCTAATTGAGATTCGGGATCTTCCTAAGTCTTTAAATGAGTGTAATTCAACTAAAGGGGATAACACTCAACTGTGGCATAGTAAGCTAGGACACATAAGTCAGAGAGGACTGGATATCTTAGTGAAAAAAGGGTTAGTGGACAGTAAAGCTCGTTCAAAAATCAAGTTTTGTGAAGATTGTGTGTTTGGTAAAACTCACAAAATGAGTTTTGATACCGGAAAACACACATCAACTGAGCCACTTGAATACATTCATTCTGATGTTTGGGGATCCTCCTATGTACCTAAGTCACTTGGTGGGTGTCAAAACTTTCTAAGTATAATTGATGACTACAGGAGGAAGGTATGGCTATGTTTCCTTAAAAGCAAAGATGAAGCTTTTACAAAGTTTAATGATTGGAGAGTTATGGCAGAAAATCAGACAGACAAAAAGATTAAGAAGCTGAGGACTGATAATGGATTGGAATTCTGTAATTCTCAATTTGATTCAATGTGCAGAGAGCAAGGAATACTGAGGCATAAAACAGTGGCTTATACTCCTCAACAAAATGGGGTTGCAGAAAGGATGAATAGAACTGTGATGGACAAGGTTAGATGCATGTTACGTGAATCAGGTTTATCAAAAGAATTCTGGGCAGAGGCTGCTGGTACGGCTGCATTCTTGATAAACAAAACACCAAGTTCAACAGTGAATTTTGAAATACCTGATGAAATCTGGTATCAAAAGGAGGTTGATTACTCTCAGATCAAGAAGTCTGGATGTATAGCTTATATACATGCAGATGAAGGAAAACCAAATCCTAGAGCTAAGAAGGGAGTGTTTCTTGGATATCCTACTGGTGTTAAAGGATATAGGATTTGGCTAATAGAAGATAAAAAGTGTACTATCAGCAAAAATGTTGTGTTCAGGGAAGACTGCACTTATAAATCAGAAGTGAGTCAGGGTAATAGCAGAATTCAAAACCAAGAAATTGTCAGCTGGATTGAGTTACAGTTTGATAAACAAGGTTCAGAAACTGATGAAGATGGAAATGATAATCAAGAGGAGGTAATCCAGGATCATCTTTCATAAAGTGAAACAGAAGGTACTGAAGGTACTAATGCCCCTAGTTTACATAACTATCAGCTAGCACGTGATAGAGTAAGGAGGGAAATACAAGCACCATTACGTTTCAGGGAAAATCAGTTCGTTGAGCATGTCTATATGGCTTCAGAAGATGGAGACATCAGTGAACCATATGACTACTCAGATGCTATTAAAGATAAGAACAAGCAGAAATGGTTACAAGCTATGCAAGAAGAAATGGATTCTCTTGAAAAGAATAAAACTTGGTAATTGATAGTACCACCAGAAAAAGGAAGAGTTATTGGATGTAGGTGGATCTTCAAAAGGAAACAGGGAAGACCTAGTGTAGAAAAACCAAGATTTAAAGCTAGGTTGGTAGCTCAGGGTTTTCTACAGAGGGAAGGCATTGATTTCAATGAAATCTTTGCACCAGTAGTTAAACATGTATCTATAAGGATACTGTTGGGGATTGTAGCTCATGAAGATATGGAGTTAGAACAGTTAGATGTTAAAACTGCCTTCCTTCATGGTGAGTTAGATGAGACTATCTATATGAAACAGCCTCAAGGTTTCACAGTTAAAGGAAAGGAAGATCATGTTTGCTTACTGAAAAGGTCTCTCTATGGACTAAAACAAAGTCCTAGGAAGTGGAATTTGAAGTTCAATCAATTCATGCAAGGGGTTCAGTTCAAGAGGAGTGATTATGATAGCTGTGTCTATGTAAAGAAGTGTGCAAATGGATCTATGATCTATCTACTTCTTTACGTTGATGATATGTTGATTACCTCAAATGATATGCAGGAAATAAAGAAGTTGAAACAGCAACTGAGTGAAGCTTTTGTTATGAAGGATTTGGGAGCTGCTAAGAAAATACTAGGCATGGAAATCAGGAGAAACAGGGAACAACCCAGGTTAGATCTATCACAGCAGATTATATTGCTAAGATCCTAAAAGTATTTCATTTGGAACAAGCCAAGTCAGTATCTACTCCTATTGGTTCTCAATTCAAGTTAAAATCAGCTACTGCTGAAGAATAGGAAGATCAGAAAGTAGAGATGAAGTTGGTACCTTATGCTAATGTTGTAGGGAGCATTGTGTACGCCATGATAGGTACACGTCCTGACATTGCTTACTCCTTGGGAGTACTGAGTAGATTCATGGCAAATCCTATAAGAGAACACTCGTTGGGGGTTAAATGGATACTCAGATACCTTAAAGGAACTGCAAACTGCAGTCTAGAGTTTAACAAACAAGAAGACATAAACCTTACCGGGTTTTGTGATGCTGATTATGCCTCAGATCTTGATAGAAGAAGGTCTATAACAGGGTTTGTGTTCACTCTTGGAGGTACCGCAATCTGTTGGAAGTCAGGTTTACAACGAGTTGTACCCCTGTCAACAACAGAATCAGAGTATATAGCATTAAAAGAGACTATAAAGGAAGCAACTTGGTTGAAAGGCTTGCTAAATGATTTTGGTTTCAATCAAGATCAGATTACTATCTACTATGACTCTCAAAGTGCCATTGATCTTTCAAAGAACAATGTGCATCATGAGAGAACGAAGCATATAGACGTGAAGATGCATTATATCCGAGACAAAATTGAGGAAGGTTTTATTAAGGTAGACAAGATTGGTACCTTAATCAACCCAGCTGACATCTTCACAAAGGTTATTCCAGTAGGTAAAATGACAGGAGCTCTGAAAGAGCTCAATGTCATCTTCAATTGAAGCTGATGAAGAATTCTGGGATCGTTCCACTGAAGAAAGAAGCTGTGGAGATGAGATTCAAGAACTGTAAAAGTGAGAAGAAGACAAGTGTTGTGCTTTCCGTTTGAAGACCATTAGAGGAGATTTGTGGGCTTTAAATGGGCCTTAAAATCGGAAAATCCCAAACGAAGAGATCAGCTTGTGCGTCCAAAGACTGAAACGCTGTTTGAGAACAGAGAAACGGAATCTGTTAGCCATTGAGTCGAGTTCGTTGATTGCTTCAGATCGTCTTCAAGATTCTCTCCAGCTTCGTCTTCTTCAAGATACTGATTCAAGCTGAGATCAGTGCGAAGAGAGACTAAGAAGTTGAGGTGTTTGATTCTCGAGTCGGAGGTGAAAATCAAGTGCCCTTCTTCTCTATCTTTCACCTGTTTTCTTGTGAACTGTTTTGATAAAGCTCGAGTTTGAGCTTTCATCTGTATCTTCTCCGATTGATAGTGGATTCTGGGACGATCCCGACGAGACGTAGGATTCAATCTTCCGATTGAATCCGAACTCGTTAAAGATTGTGTGTGCTCCTCTCTTCTTCTTGCTTCTCTTCTCTTCAGCAAATCTGCAAAATCAGAACCACCATTAACATGTTAGTATTCAAAGAATTGAGCGCAAAACCTGCATGGTTTATTACAGTATCTATACACAAATACAAAAAAAAACTATGTGGATAGATATTGAAATTTAGATTTGAAGATACCATTACAGATATGAACGAAAGGTTAAATTGTAACTCTCAATCTCATAGTTCTACCACTTTATTACCCCCAAATAAATTTCTATTATTTTTATTAAAACACCCCATTAACCACTAGGATAGAGTAACTCCTAAACATTTATTTGCATAATTATTAAAATAAATTCTAACAATTAATCTTACATATATTATTGGGAGAGTACAAACATAGAGTCCCCAAATAAAATTACTTATTTATCAACATAGTTTTTAGAGAATTTATGTAAATTATACTTTCACACACCCTATTTTTTGTTTTATACACCCAATCGTGTTATAAGATGTTATAAGGTATCATATAACTTATTATGATAAAATTTATGAGATATAATACTTTATATTTACCAAGATGTTATACGATGTTATAAGATGTTATAAGATGTTATAGACGAGTGTACAAAACAAAAAAATAAGCTACAAATGTGTATATACCTAAAACATTTCTTCCAAAATACATATAACTAATTCTCCCTAGTTTTTAATATAGAGGCTCCATATAAATTCTCCGCCATGCCGTCAATGGTTTTAATTAAACTAATATTTTAGGAAAATGAGGTTTCAGTGTTGTCTAGAAAGGATAACTCTTTTGATGGCACTTTAATTGCTCTAAAAAAAATGCATTTTCTGGTTATCGAGACGACAACAAAATAAATAATTAAATATTGTGATTAATGTAGTTACCAACCTACGATACAAGCATATGGTCTCTCTTTTAATTTCTTGATATTACAAAAACAACAATGAAAATTTCTTCTATACGAGTATATGCCTTGTGGAACATTAACGCATCGTCTCTTTGTATGAAAAAAAATATGGTTGTCATCCTCTAAAATGGAAAGAAAGGATGACAATAGCTTTAGACGTAGGCAGATGACTCAAATAACTTCATCACTTGGTTGTAAACTTCATTCATAGAGATTTAAAGTTGTGAACCTACTTTTAGGAGAAGAAATGAGAGCAAAAATATCAAGACCCATGATAACTCCCACGCAATAGTAAGAAAAAGAAAACCGATAAAGAGGGTCACTTAGGCGATCACAATTGGAGTTAATGGATTTTGTATGGCGTTTAAGAAAATATTAATATCTACTATTTTTTTTGTTTTAAGTGTTTTAGTGAGTTTAAAAAGAGTGTCACCATTATTAAAACTAGTGATTCAAACTATTTGTGTTGTTGTGCAGGGTTATATTCACAATAAAACTACATATTATTTTGCATATTAGTACGTAGTAGATTATGGTGTTTTGTTGTTTAATTTTTGAATATTATTAGTTTTTTTCTTACTTTTATGAAATTTGTTGTAAGTTTTAGGAAATTTATAGGAAATGTTAAGGAAATTTTTAGGAAATCTTGAGGAAATGTTTCTGAAATTTTTTTGAAATTTTTAAGAAATATATAAGAAATTTTTTAAAAATTTTGTATATTATTAAATTTTTAGAATTATAGACGTATATTATTGTTATTGTTTTAGAAAAAAAATATTGTTTTAGAAAATATTATTAAAATTCTAGGAAATGTTATTATTAGATTTTTTTTCTTTAGATAAACTTTCTATATTGGAAGAGTTACATATATCTAACAATCACTAATTAAGTGGAGAAATACCAAAAGCTTTAATTTATTGTTTACAAACTAAATTAATTTCAATGTATTATATTTCTTAATATTTGTATACATGCATAAACTGAGATACATAAAATAGAAAAAAAAAATCATATATATATATATATATATATATGTGCACTATACATAATAGGTGCACTANACTATCCAATAAGAGTTTTTCAATGAGTGGATACTTAGTTTGGCAGAAAAATAATATTAACATATAAAACCCAAAATACCAAGAATATATTACGAAGTTTCTAAGAAAAACTAAAGAAATTCTTAACTCAAAATTTATTCTTTTAAAAAAGATGGTTTGTGTCATAGAAACAAAGATTCTCAAACAATAAAGATCCATCCAATTAGTGAATTCATTGCCAATTTATGTGTTCTAGTTTCCCATGCAATCTTCTACAAAATCTAGTTTACTCTTTTAGTTTAGTAAATAATGCACTAATACACTATAATCTCTTAACAAATATCATTATTCATCTTTAAGACAAACATCTCTTGCTCTCTTTTTCTATTCACGTATTACTAGATAACTTTTATATAAGTGTCACACAAATCAAATCAAATCCATGTCTTTAATATGCTATTTCACTAATCAATGGATAACTTATACACATCTTATGAATTTCAAAACCAAAACCAAAGTGATAGCCACGAGCTTCGACATCCAACATCTCTCTATGCTCTTTACGGTATTCCTTGTTCTTTGCTTCTAAATTTTCATTTCACCTTTGAATCTTCATTCTTAAATTGTATTCATTCAAATTTAGAGACGTAACTTACGTTTTCATGACTATCATTTCAGTTTAAAATAGCAAATGTAGATGGAAAAGAAAAAAAAACTAACCAGATTCTATTATTAACCGAAAATATGTACACGTTTTTCTTTTAGGTTCTAGCTCTAAAAGCAATGTTTGTGAAAGGTTCAAAGAGAAGAGACAACGTGAAATGTTTGCTTGAGAAATGTTTTGAGGAGAAGAAAACGCTTGATATGGACAAAAAACGTTGGCTAGCGAATACACTAGTACTACATCCTAACCAGGTGAGTGTCTGGTTCCAGAATAAGAGCTCAAATGTGAAGGCAAACCTGAAGTACAAGAAGGCCCAAGAAAATCATCTTTAAGCTTCTTATGCTAAGCTTACAACTGATTGGGGCAATCTCTCCCTAGAAAACGAAACACTAAAAACAAGGTGTTATCGTTACAATCATTTTCACAACTTTATTTTCTCCTATTTATGTGTTAAACCATTATTTTAAATAATTAAAACAAGAAAAAATATTTATAAATTATTATATTAATAAATATTATTTTCATACTCTAATTTATAAAAATATTATATATTACTCTACAAAAATAGAACAGTTTAATATCAAAATGAGGAAAAAAATATTTACTCCCGTATATAGTACGGGTAATTTCTAATGTTATCATTCAAACAATACTTGACCAAAATCAAGTATTATTTTCAACAAATATATTATCCAATCTCAATTTTTTTTTAGATGGTTTGAAATCAACCGATGAAGAGAAAGAAGAAGATGAACTTTAACTTCTTACAAATATGAATGTGGTTAGGAAGAATTCAGAGGAAAAATTAGAGCTTTCAAAATCTTTTATTTTCGTGTATGATTTTATGTTTGTCGATAATTATGATCATAATCTTTCATAAACAGTTACATTTTTCATTATATCTTATTAGAAAAAACTAAATGTGATCATAAATTGTTTTTTTATATATGTTTCTGGGGTACTTTATTTTTTTTATAGGAAAATATCAATAACTAAAAATAAACTTTTACTTAATTTTATCAAATATATTTAATTTTATAAAATAAAATATGTAAAAAATTTGTAAAAAAAAACAATGATGAAAATAAATACTTTATATTCTAAATATAGTTTTTC
>KE150747.1:24855-40271 GCA_000411095.1 Aethionema arabicum
ATAAGAAACAGTAAAAAACCCAGAAGATTTCTTAGCCAAAATCGGGACTCTAACTAAAAAACCCTAAAACGAAATCTGAAAAAAAATCAAAGTTTCGCTTACTTTGAAGAAGACGAAGTTTCAAAAGATAAGGAAGAAGAAGAAGACGAAGGCGAGAGTCAGAAGTCGGTTGAAGAAGAAGAAGAGAAGATTGGAAATCGCCGTTATTGTCACCGGTTGTGGGTAGTTATGCGAAGAAGGCGGAGAAAGGGGTATAATGAGTTTTCTGTATAAAATGTTTTAATATATTGTATTAATTAATTTAATTAAATTTAAATTAAAAGGGTATTTTCGGTTTTTCAGGATTTGTTGGACAATTTTAGCAAGGCCAAAAAAATGGGATCTCTAGGCCTAATATTGACATAAGTTGGACCACTGGGCACAAATTCTTCTTCTATAAAACTAGACATCTCCTATTTAATTGCGTAAATTGCAGTAATATAAAATTACCCTACACTTATAAATGTTTTCTAATGGTTATGCAATAACATCGAAGGGGATTTATATTTTTTCTAAATTAATATATTTTTTTCCTAAAGTATAATGTCTTAATATTTTCTAAACCTCTCTATTAGGTGCTGGTTATAAAATTTCTGTATAATTATTAATTTTAGTCAGAGTTAAGACATAATAATACATAAGTAATAAAATATATTAAATTATTGTAAATTTTTAATTAATACCGTAAAACTGATAAAACTATTTTTTACACACAAAAGTAATGTCATTTTTCAAAATTGACATTAAAATTTTGTTCTACTAGAATAGACATGAAATAAATGGATTTTATAAAAAAGGAAGAAATCAAAATAATTAGTACCATAAGATAATATATATGTGGCTAGAGAATGATAGAATTCATACCGGTCCAAGGTAAGTGATTCATTGGCCTTTGCTATCATTCGGAAGTTTGTCTGAGATTTACTTCTTTGCTGTCTAACCTTTGCTGAGATTCGGAAGTTTTGTTATTGTAAATTAATTTTATATTTAATTAAATTTGTTAACTAATTTACCACAAGAAAAATGACTGAGTAATCTCACTTTCGGACCAGACATGGTAATATAAATGTAAATTACTATCAAGAATCATACTCTCTGACTTTTCCTTTGGATCAGCAAGCATTTTAGTTATAAAGCTTTCACTCACTCAATAGAGAATAATCTAGTATTATAAATGATTGTACGTATATAGTTTAAATATATAGGGTATGGATTAAAAAAGGTATATATTTCCTGATTTTAATGGTATTTAAACTCATATGTTTTCAATTTTAAATGTCTAAATCTAAAAAGCATGTTTATAAAAAAAATTTTATTCAAATACATTGTGATTTGATCCTAAAATATATGGCAGTCATTAATATATTATTTGATTATTGATATTTCTAAACATTAATGTATCTTATATTATTTACGTTTGAAAAGAGATTTTATACATTAATTTCCATTTTTTAATTTGACTAATTAATTTGAAGGAATATTGGTGATCTAGAATATATTATTTAATTATTGATATTTCTAAATATTATTGACCATTATATTTTTTACGTTTGAAAAAATATTTTATACACTAATTTCAATTTTTAAATTTGACTAATTAAATTGAAGGTTACATATTGATGATCTAAAATATATTATTTAATTATTGATATTTCTAAACATTAATGTCCCTTATATTCTTTACATTTGAAAAAAAGATTTTGTACACTAATTACCTTTATCAATTCACCCCAGGCTATTGTCTGAGAGGTCACTAGTTCGAGGGCCGCTGGGTAGGGTGTGGGAGTAGGGAAAAAAACAATTAAAAATCCTGAACCCCATCCTCGATGGGGATCGATCCGCCCACCTCTAAGTGTTCAG
Source organism: Aethionema arabicum (assembly GCA_000411095.1). Classification (NCBI taxonomy): domain Eukaryota; kingdom Viridiplantae; phylum Streptophyta; class Magnoliopsida; order Brassicales; family Brassicaceae; genus Aethionema; species Aethionema arabicum. Next base: position 26,755 of record KE150747.1, read on the forward strand.
GATCTGATCAGCTCGAGTCGTAGCCAGTCCAGCTACCGCGAAAAAAAAAATTACCTTTATCAATTAGTATTAATTACCTTTATCAATCAGTATTAATTACTTTTATCAATTAACATTATTTACTTCCTTAGCTTTCAATTTCTTCATCTTTTCTTTAAACTTAACTTTTGTGGATTCATCCACTGTATCTCAAGCAACAACCAAATTAGCTACATTTAAACTAAAAGAACCTAAAAATGATTTCTTGATGAAAGATGTTACACCTACTAGAAATTCGACTCTTAAATCTAGATGTCTTGATATTCGACTTAACAAAACCGTTTTTTCATATTCTATTTGGCAGTTCAAAACATTCCGGCCAATATTTATTTGAAAATGTTAAACCATTTTCAATTTTTCCCTTTTCAAGTGATTTTTTTAACATAATTCTCAAATTTTCTCTTTAATCGTTTAACCTTGTTCAATATTTGAGCATGGTTAACATCGAGTTTAATGACCTTTTTATAAACTTTGATATACTGTGTTTTGGGCATGATTTTAATCTTGTTTTAGGCTTGTTTTCCTTTCTTTAGTTTGTGTTTAGGTATATAACCACGTGCAATGGTGATCTAAAAGAGCGGGAGAAGAACCAAGGAGATACAAGGCCAAAAAGGAGCAAAAACCAAAGGAAATGAGCAATTCTCATCAACCACGAAGCAGAGGAGGCTATACCGATCGCTTGAGACATATAGCGATCGGTATAAGTAGCAAAAGAAATGAAAAATGGATCAGAAATATGCATACCGATCGGTGAACACCAATACCGATCGGTATATGACGCAAAAATTGAAGAACAAATCAGAAACACCCGTACCGATCGCTATGGGCGTATAGCGATCGGTATGAGAAGCCGAAATGAAGAGAGGATCAGGAAGGCCCATATCGATTGGCTGGAGGCTATACCGATCGGTATGGCACTCGCGATTAGTGATTTTTCCTAAGTTTAAACTCTGCGTTTTAAGGGAACTATAAATAGTTTTTAGGGTTGAATTTTGAATCCATCTCTAATTTTCTGCAAATTTTCTTGCCTCTTTTGGATCTTGGAGCTTTGAATGGTGATTTTGGGTGGATTCTACAATTAGTGAAGCATTTTCTATCTCTTCTTCCCTTAATCTCTCTTTCTTACTTGTTTGATCATGAATCTATCCTTGATTTCCAGTTTTATTTCTTGTTTTCCCATTTCCATGGTTGAGTAGTTCTTAGTTGGATTAGGGATGAGATTAGGGTGAAATAGGTTGGGTAATCTCAAATAGGTTAGATCCTAAGTGTATTCTATCTTTAATGGTGGGTTTAAAGCCATAGATCTTGCTTGATCACCTAGATCTAAGTCTCAAATGTTCATTTGTGCCAAAAGCTCAATGAACATTGGAAATACATTAGAGAAGCAAATGCTTGATCCAATGGAAGTTGAGTTTGAGCATTTGTGGACCTATTAAGCCAATTCTTAAAGCATCCTTGCAAATCAAGACCAAATGGAAGTTTCGGAGCTTGATTTGCATTGGATAGTGATTGAGTATCATGGAAGCGACTCAATCAAGGAATATGCTTGAGTCCAGAAGTTGATTTTTAATAAGAACTTGAATAAGAGATTATCCATCTAATCATCCAACTCAAAATCCCTAATCTAACACTTTTAGCATTCAATTCATCCTTTGCTTAGTTTACTCTTCTCTCTATCTTAGTTTACTTGCTAAATCTTACTATCTTAGTTTTAGTTTAATCCTCTCTATTTCAGCTTGCATTACTTAATTTCTAGTTTAATCAATTGAAAACATAAAAATCCTTTTGATTTAGCTAAATTGCAATTAGAATACAATCAAGAACATTGAAAATTGTGGAAAATGACCTTAACTATACTATTGTGATTAGCAATAGGATCTTTAGGACAAATTAATTGAATCACATACTAAAATCATGTTTCAAACTCAGATAAAGCTTCTGAGTCCTCAAAAGGATCTCATGATTTTGTGGCACCAGGGCCGTTCTTGAGTTTCCGAAGGCCCCAAACAAGAAAAAAAAATTTACATTTATTTGGAAAATTATTTTTCGTAATTGTACAAATATGAATGATAGTTAAAAAATTAAAATTGATCAAATTTGCAAAAGAAAGACATTGATAAAATATAAACACAAAAACTAATAAGTATTAAATATAATATTTAGTTTTTTTTTGGATTTGCAAAAATGTCCTAATTCGATTTTTTGCAAAAATGTCATAATTCAAGCATTTTTACAAAAATGCTCTAACATTATACCCAACGGTATAAGTGGTATATTCTCACGCTTTTGTAAATGACAAATTTGCAAAAGCGTATTGAATGAGGGTATTTTACATAATTGATTTTTAAAAATACCTTCATTCAAACATTTTTTGCAAAAATACCATAACAATAGACCCAATGATATAATTGGTATACACACACACAAAGAGTAAATTTGCAAAAAAATACTTGAATTAGGATATTTTGCATAATTCTTTTTTTTACCCATATGGTATTTAGTTTTAATTTGATTTTTTAATACATTTGATTTTTCTCTTTTTTTTGTTATTGTTGGATATTTTTAAACCATATACGCATATATTTTTTTCTTTTAGAAAAGAGAAAATAATCTACATTTTCTAATAAAAAGGAAAAGAGATCTCGTTTCAAAAATGAAAAAATAATTTCAAAAACAAAAATAGGACGAAAAAACAAAATAAATAAATTGATTCAAAAAAAAGAACATATATTTTTTTCCTAGATTAATTAGAAAATAGTTGTAGATCCTTTGTCACAAGCGATTGCATGTTCAGCAGAACCAAAGGGGAAACAATAGCATTGTAAGAGTTAAAGGATTTTCCCAATTTTGCTATCGTGGCTGCCACTTCATTCTTCGTCCATTTGATGTGCGTCAATAAGACAACTTCAATTTTTTTCTTTAGCTGGTGTTACTGCATTCTAATACTTGCTAGCGAGGCCCATTCTTCCTTGCATGTCAGGCCTTCTACCAATTGACTGCAATCTGAGTAGAAATGGACCTTCGTTAGGCCCATGACACTAACCTGTTCCATAGCCTATAAGACACCTTCATCTTCTACAATCAATGGTGATTGGAGAGACAACATCAATTTCGGTCCCCAAGCCAGTGGATTGCCTTCACGATCTCTCAGGATCCATCCTATACCACTCTTCTCTTCGTCCTTTCCCCACGATCTGTCGGAATGACATGCGAAAGAACTATGAGGTGGTTTCCTCCAACGGTGATGAGAACCTGGTTGCAGATTGTTTCTCCGATTTCGCGTCTCTTCACCTCTCGCTTGGGCTTCCCTCTAGTTCTTCTCTTCCTCTTTTGCTCTTCTCGCGATTTCAGCCGCTGTCGTTACCGTTGAATTGAAGATCAGATCGTTCCTCGATTTCCAAATATGCCAAAGCACCCATGGGTAGATTCAGTGTGCTTCCCTTTCTATGGAATTTGCTTTCTCGTTGAAAATCAGCTTTGCCATGTTAGCATAGGCTGATTCTAGATTGCCTGATCTGACTCCTGGAATTCCCGATAGCTCCCATACTTGGTTGCTTAAGTTGCATGTGAACATCAGATGGTTTATAGTTTCGATCTCTACTCCACATCTCCTGCAAACATTATCTGTTGTGATCCTCTTTCTCCTGAGGTTCTGGCCACTCGGAAGAGCATTTGTTATTATTTTCTACATGAGGTTTTGTATCTTGGGGTTTGTCTTTGACACCCAGATTCCATGGTATATTGGGTCTAGACTAGGGTTCGTTTCCTCTGGCACTTTCTTCTTCTAATTCAGTACCCAGAATCCTGATTTTACTGTGTAGTTTTCAGAATTGTTGTGTTCCCATGTAAATGTGTCTTTCGTCTCTTCCTGTCCCAGCTTGATCTTTGTGATGAACTTTATGTCCTCTGCTGTGAATCTTTGTTGTAGTGTTGTTTTATTCCAATCACGGATTGCATATATGATCCGACTACTAACCCTTTTGTCCATGTACATACGAGGTCCACCTGCTTGTGGTGCTCTTGCTAGTTTATCCGGGATCCACTGTTCTTTCCATATGTAGTATTTTTCCCTGAGCTTATCACTTTCCTCACACCCTCCTTTATCATGTTTTGTGCTGCCATTATATTCTTCCAAACCAGGGATGGTCTAGTGCTTATTTTTGTTTCTAGTGCAGTGGTTCTCTTGAAATATATACCTTTTAAAACTTTTGCTACCAAGGACTCTGGTCTCTGTAGAATCCTCCATAGTTGTTTTCCTAGTAGAGCAATATTGAAAGCCTCTAGGTCTCTAAAGCCCATTCATCCCACTCTTTTTGGTTTGAACATGTTTTTCCATGAACTCGAGTGTATTCCTCTCTCTCTCCCTGCTTCTTTTGTCACCAAAATTTGGCCATTGCTGATGTTATTGTTTACATGATTTCTTAGGTAGTTTGAAGACAAACCTCATATAGGCCGGAAGGGTTGAGGCCACCGTCTTGAGGAAGACTTCTTTCCCACTTGTCGTCAGAAATCTATTTTGCCACCCTCCGATTCTACCTGTAAGTCTTCCTTTCAAGAAATTAAGTGTCGTCACCTTCTTTCTCCCTAATTCCTCCACCAGTCCCAGATAGGTACTTGCTCCCCCTTCCATTGTCATATTCATCGTCTTTTTAGTTGCCTCTCTGACCACTCTAGATACCCTTTTGCCAAATATGATACTAGACTTCTGAGAATTAATTAACTGCCCTGAGAGTTCACAATATTTGTCTAGTATCTCTTTCATTTTAGTCACTTCAGTATCATTTGCTCCAACGAAAAAGAGAGAGTCATCCGCGAAAAGTAAGTGTATCACAGGTGGTCACGTAAGCTGACAAGTACTTCTGTGCCAATAACAAACAGAAATGGGGATAATGGGTCCCTTTGTCGGATCCCCCTTTTGGGCATGATGTGTCCAAATGGGGATCTATTGATCAGAACATGGGATGACACCGTAGTGATGCACTGCATAATGAGTTTTATTCATTTTGGGGGTAAACCCCATTGTTCCATTGTTCTTCTTATGAATCCCCCCTCCATTCTATCATATGCTTTTGACATATCAGTTTTAATTGCTATGTATTCCTCAACTGGTTTTTTGCTTGTTTTCAGGGCATGGAGCATCTCTTATGCCAAGATGATATTGTCTGTTATAAGTCTCCCTTCCACAAAAGCCGCCTGCGATTCCGATATCACACCAGGTAATAAGGGTTTTAGTCTTTTCGCCAAGATTCGGGCTACAATCTTGTAGCTCACATTGCATAAGCTAATTGGTATGTAATCACTCATCTCCTTTGCCTCTTAAGTCTTTGGGATCAAACAAATGTTGGTCTAATTCATACTCTGCTCCATTCTCTCCTCGCTAATGAACTTATTCACCATTTTTTTGTAGGTCAGGTTCTATATGTGTCCACATGTGTTTGAAGAAGGTCGAAGTCATTCCGTCCGGGTCCAAACTCTTTCCTTCCGGCATGCCAAAAACAGCCTCCATGAGTTCTTGTTTGTCCACCAATCTTGTAAGTTGTTCATTTTGCTCCTCTGTTATTCTTTTGTCCACAGTCGCATTGATTGGTATGCATGAGGACACTTGTACCGACATAAACATGTTAGTGAAATAGGTTTGTGCCACTTTGCCAATTTCTTCTTCCTTGTAGTGTTCTCTGCCACTCTCATCCATCATGCTTAGGATCTCATTTCTGTGTCTTCTTGATTTTTTACATAGCATGGAAGAATTTAGTGTTTCTATCACCTTCCTGTAATCACATCACCCGGCTTTTTTGTTTCCAATATATCTCCTCAAGTTTGTATTCAATCATCAGTTCCTGTTTCAGTTTTTGTAGATCTTCTTGTTGAAAGTAGTCTTGATGCGTTAGCTGGTCAATCTCCTGCCTGAGTTCTTTGATTCTCTTCTCAGAGTTGTGTTTTTGAGCCTTACTCCATTTTGCCAACTCCCCCCTACTTTTTCTTATCTTAGTCCTGATAAGCTCATTCTCGTCATTGTTCTGGAACCATCCCCTTAGCACCGTCTCCGTAAACCCTTCTCTTTGGATCCACCTCTTATCAAAGTTGAGGTTTTTCTTCCTGACCCATCTCCTTTTTTCATCTATCGTCACTATTATTGGGGAATGGTCTAATGCATATCTAGGTAGAAATGGCATCCTAGTCTGTGGTAGTTGATGGTTCCAATCACTATTAGTGATCGCTCTATCCAATCTGCAGTGGACGATTGCTTGATATCTTATACCATACCACGACATCGGGTTGCCTTCGTAGCCTAGGTCCTTCATTCCACATTCTCTCATCATCTTCCTGAAAAGTAGAAAAGAACATATATTTGTTTATAAAAAAAAATTCATAGAGAGACAAAAAAAAATGCATGGTAAAAACATAATCCCCTTATCATGGATCGAACTCCCCTGACATAGGTTATCAAAGCATAACACAACCGCTAGACTACCAAACATTTTTAATAAAAAGTCCCTTTAATAGATCAAAAGTTGGCGGCCCAAAGCACCAGCTTCACTAGTTTGGCCTCAAGGTCGGGTCTGTGTAACACTAAAATCAACAATACCTTGGAACTATGCAATTTCATCGCTGAATATTCTCAGAAACATAGCTTGTTTCTTAACCTCTCCTTTAGAGTAAATTCAACTCCAATTGGACTTTATTTTCTATTCTAAAATAGATTGAAAAATAGATTTTATTTTTTTATAAACAAAGATTTAATTCCTAATTTTTTTCCACATGTGGTCCACAAAGCCGATCCACTAGTTCATCACGTGGGTCACAAGCCGATCCTATTAGCTCAAACACAAATTAATGCAACCTTATGCTGCTTGTTGGATTCGAAAAGACTTTATTTAGAGTTTAAAATTTTTTATTTACATAATTGCTCTTTGAATTTAACATTTATCTAATTTTATAGATGACGATTATCACATTATTTCTAAGTATTAAATTAATTCAAACTAATTGTATTAAAAAAATTTATATGTTGTCAAATTTTAATTACTAAATTTCTAGTTATAGTTAATTAAAAAGTTCATCAATAACATTAATTTAAATAAAACACAACGCCTAAAATGATAAGCTTGAATATAAGCACAAATATTTTTCAAGTAATATTTATGAGAACCAAAACCTAAAATGATGTTGCAAGACTTTTTTAAAGTTGTTATTGTCCAAAATAAATAAATGAATATTATTTGTAATTTTATAAGAACAATTTACCAATGAGAAATTAAATAAATAAAAATATATACAATTAAAATAAAGTGATATATAAGATGTTTTGGATTTTGTGATGTTTAGAATTTTGTGATGTTTGGTTGTTTTGGATTGACTAGATTCAGTCCACCGTATACATAAGGACTAATGTAAACCAAACTACTATTAAAGGTTGATTTTTTACTAGATGTTGAAACAATAATCTTGACTAAGAGGGGATTTGATTTGAGATTATGGTAATAAGTAAAATAAAGTCAAGTAATTAATGTATAAGATAATTTTATTGTAATTTAGTAACAAGATTATAGTAAAAAAAAAGACAAATTACGTTCATAAAGATTCAATTATCATAAAAAGAATTCTGCAACATATATATTACATTATTGTGCAATTTTCCGCGTTGTTGGATTGTTTCTGCTCCATCTCTTTCTTGAACGAAGGGAAATTAGACTCAACATTCACATTTTCTTGTACAAAGAGAATTTAGGTTCTTGTATGTGAGATATGTTTTAATCCTTTGGTTAAGATGATTTTGAGTATTTTAATCTTGGTTTATACTTGGTTAAAACAATTCAAAATCAGATTTACATTGGTTTAAAATCATATTGCAATTACAAATTGATCTCGGTTAAGGAAAAACCGGACCAATTTAATTCACTTGTTTTAACCAAACCGAGAACCGGTTTAACGACTATTTTGAGCCGTTGAGCTCTGTTATAAAGAGAAGAAACAGAGGAAGTAGAAGGGACTTGAAACAAAAGGGATTCTTATCTTCTTGAACGAATCTTGATTTGAACGTGATAAAGAACTTCCTTCTTTATCATCGAATCTTCTTCTTCTTCCTTCTTCTTCATCTCCTTTCTGTGTTGTTATCGGTTCATCTCTAAATCACCGAACTCATTGATTTAGAGAGTAGAGTTAAAGCTAAAAGAGAAACCACCATTATTGTGCTTTGATCGGAAGCTTTGGTGGCATATACTCTCAAGTTCAGAAGCGTGAAACCTTCGGCTCTACGACTTCTTAACTTTCGTTTCCTTTCTTGAATTCAATTTGATTGAATCTTCTTCTCAATCTCCAACATTGTAGTTGTTGAATCATTTCAAATAGTTGCGATAATCTTGATTATATATCTTTAAAAAATTTAAAAAAATCAGCTTATAATAATTGAAAAAAGTTGAGACTTAATGATTAATTTTTTTTTATCCATTTTTTTGTTTTTACTTTTTTTTTTGTTTTCTACCGTTGCTCTCGTGGCAATATTCTCCTTTAATTTTGCATGGGACAACAATTGCTTCTGCATTTATGGTATTCATGAACAATTTGAAAATCGATTAATATATAAAAGATTTATGGTGTTTGTACAAGTTTTGTACACTTTCTTTCAAAATAATATATTACTAGGTATTTATTAAATATATTATTTATAGATTTTAGGTATATTGTTAATTATTATATATCAAATATAGTTAAATTTGTTCGAATAATAATATTTACGATAAGACCAATTTCCAAAATATCCATAGTTTATAATACCATTTAAAATGATCTAATTTTAACTTTATTTTTAATAAATAATTAAAATTTTAGCTTTTAATAAATGTAAACTCATAAATATAAGTTGCATATTTCAATTAAGTGTAATGAAATAATGTTTAATACATAAATTAAAAATTATATTGCCAGAATAACATTGTTTTGTTGTAGAAATATATTATATTAGATGTGTTGGTTAGTTGTATTTTTTTCTTTTTTATCTTTTCCGAATTATTACAAAATATTTTTAAAAAAAAATTATAATGTATGGCTCGATTACGCATAAGATCGTCGATATCTCATTATATATATATATATATATATATATGAAGATGTATGTTTAGCTTTAAAAATAATAATTAAGATATGTTGATATTTTAATATAAGATTTCTCTTAATCAATTGAGAAATAAAATAAAATTATAAATGATGATATTTAACATGAAATGATTTATTTTCCTAAATGCTAAATTATGATTTTGCATTGTTAATTACATCCTTTTTGTCACATCAAATGACAATAAAATCATCACAATTGATGGGAAATAATATGTTGTTTAGCTTTAAAATTGGAATACATTATATTTATGAAACGAGTTGAATATGAAGTTTTACAATCATCCGATTTACAACTATCTCGCTTAGACACCTTTTTGTATATTATTTTTTACAGTCAATAGTCATTTTAAAAAAAATATATGCTTCTATAATTTGACAACTTAATAGTATTATAATTCTATTAAAAATGATGAGTAATATGACATCTCAAATCGTGAATATATTATTATTATTGTTATTGTTATTATTATTATTATTATTATTATTATTATTATTATTATTATACAAAATGACTCAAATTTTATTTTAGATATTTAATTTTCCGGTTTTTACACATTTCATACTTCATCTGTTTAGAAACATAAGATGTTCTAGGAGTTTTTGTTTGTTTGTTACTATAAGATGTTCTCATTTTCCAATACCAATTGTGATACATTTTACTTATTTTGTCATTCTATTATTAAAATAAAATTTGGTAAATTACTAATGGAGTATGTTATAATAAGTATTTTATAAGCTTTCGTATTAGAAGTGACTAAACCTTAAACATCTTATATTTTTGAACAGAGAGAGTAATAAACTCCATGGAAGTCCAATGATTCATTGTTAAATATATTTTGTAAGCTTAACTAGAAATGAACAAAATGAAGAGAATTGAGATCAAATCTGATGAACTAACAAAATGAATGGCAATAATTGATGAACGAACTCTTCGGCCATACATCTGCATTTTCGTAAGTGGACAAAATGAGTGGTATTTTATGAATTTTATATGGCAAGAATATATATTTTGTTCGACAGCAGAATTATTAAAATATATCTAAATTTTATTTCAATATTTGTTATTTATTACTTAAATGTGTGTTTTTTTATTCTAGGGTATTTATTAACAAACTGATATTAACTAAATTTTAAATTACTACAAAAACTATTTCTCATTAATAACAAAGTAATTAATTTTAAACATATTGCTCCGGATACATTTGTGATTTCGTGAGGTTGTGACTTGTGATCATGATCATTGAGGGTATGCACTCTCCAGACATTTTAGAACTTAAATGCTATATTCAACAAGAAATTAGACAGATAAATTTAATATGTAATATCTATTAACAAAATTATCGCTTATCAATAATAAATTGTTTTTCTATATTATGTTACCATGGTGACTGTTTTATGTTATTGTTAGGTACCTACAATGTTGAATTGAACTTTTTTTAATTACTTTTTCTATAAACAATACATTTGATCAATATCAACACGTCTAATTAGCTAAATGAACAATTTATTTTATTTTTCCTTAAATTGGGTTCCTTTTTGTTACAATGGTAAAGTCGTAATTTTGTTATGATTTTTTGATCATTATAGTCAAACTTACATTGCACGCTATTATAAATGTAAATTTAAAGTTTGATCGTTTAGTTATTTAAATTTTAATCAAATAAAATATCTAGTGCATAGTGCCGTTAATCTTAGTAATTTTAATAATCCTTACTTTTCTTTTTAACATCAATTTGGGCCACACCCTCGGTTTAATAGATAAATTGCTGCACAAACTGCAACATAATGGATTCAAATTTGTGTGTTTGGAATATGAGAGAAAAACACTTTACCGTTGGGTTACTTTACTCCGACTATAATTAAATAATGAATTTATTAAAAAATATTGAAATTAAATTTTAAATAGAAAGAGTTAAGAAATCTTAGTATAGAAATTGAAGAACATAAGTTTTGCCTCTTTCTGAAGCTTCAGGGCGTCACTCATATGACTCTTTTAGATAAAACTCAAAGAAAACTAATCTAAAACCTAAGAAAGCTTTCTAAGGAGACTCAAAATTGTGCTCAAATATCTTACAAAGAAAAGTAAATAAAAATCTATTTATAGGGTCAAAATTAGGTCAAAAAATTCTCGGTGATTTTTGCAATCTTCTAGAGTTGGGATCGACCAATCTCAGAGGAAGGATCGTTCGATCACGGCAACATATCTTCATAGATTAATTGGGCTTTGTCGGGGACTTTCGAAAAGTGGTTATGGATCACGTAGTTTCTTACGGTTCAAAATTTATAACCATTTGAATATCAGACACCCGAAAATGACGATTTTCCTTGATTTTCTTCACTTTTTTGCTTTAAACTTCGTTCCAAGCTCCAATCCGTAATCCAACATATTTTGCACCTAATAAACCCCTAACATAAAGTACTCGACAAAACAAAACAAAATATCGACATAAAAGTAGCAAAATATGTAATTTATCAGTAGGTATAGACAAATACAAGAAAACTATATCGATGAATGTTGAACATGAGATTAGAGGAGACACTAGTGGTCATTTATAAGCCACAAAAACTCTCCGCCATACCACCATTAGTTTTAGTGAGACCAACATTGTAGGTAATTGAGGTTTTAGTGTTGTGTACAAAGGATAAGTTCTTGATGGCACTTTTATTTTGTTATTGATGATAACGAAAAAATTATTTCAATAATGAGACTGATGTGGTTACAATTCTACAACACAAACATTTGTCTCTCTTTTGGGATATTGAGGAAACAACAATGACAAATTAATTATGTACGAGTGTATACCTTGTGGAACATTAACATATCATCTGTATGTATTGAAAAAGTATGGTTATCGTCATCTACGATGGAAATAAATGATGACAAAAGCTTTAAATGTAGGGAGAGGACTTAAATATCTTCATCACTTGGCTGGAAACAACTTCATTCACATAGATTTAAAGCCTTCAAATATACTCTTAAGAGAGGGAATGAGAGCTAAAAGATCTAGTCTATGTCCACTCTCACACAATAGTAAGAAAAAAAAACGGATACAGAGGATCACTTAACCAATTACAATAGAGACGAATGGATTATGTATGACATTTAAAACAATGTTAACATCTACCATTTTCTTATGTTTTAAGTGTTTTATTGAGATTAAAAAGTGTGTCATCATTATTAAAACTAGTGATAAAGCTATTTAGTCTTTTTTTGGATTTCTTCGTAAAAAACCTACAAAATTGTTTCCTCTCATATCATTCGATTGTTTTTATCTCTATGATTTTTTTTACAAAATAGATAGGAAAATTTTAGATTGTTAAAATTATTGTGTGAATTTGTAAGAGATTTTAAGAAAAAATTTAGGCAACGTTTAGAACATTTTTAGGAAATTTGTAAGAAAGTTGTAGGGAAGTTTTAGGATATTTTTAGAAAAAGGTTCAGAATTTTTAGACATTTTTAGGAATTTTAGTAGGAAATTTTTATTTCATTAGATCTATAGAATTATAGACGTATGTTTTAGAAGTAATATTGTGTTACAAAATGTTTTTAGTGTTTTAGGAAATGTTATTATTAGTTTTATTTTTATTTGGATAAACTTTCTATATTGGAAGAGTTTAATGTAACTAACAACAAGTTAAGTGGAGAAATACAAAAAAAAACTTTAAAGTTTGTGAAGTTTATTTACAAGTTGGGCAATAATTTGTTAAGGCATAATTCAAATGATAATTCCATCTTGTCCATTACTAGAATTGTGATCGTAGTTTCACTTGCCATCATCATCATATCTTTAATGGTGGGTATATAAAACACAAGAAAACTATATTGATGAATGTTGGAAATGAAATTATAGAGGAGACACTAATGATGAATTGACGAGAGATAGTGGAAACATCGGTCATTCATACTCCATATAAATTATCTGCCATGCCATCATTGGTTATAGTGAGACCAACATTTAGGAAAAGAGGTTTTAGTGTTGTTTACAGGAGAATTTCTTGGTGATACTTTAAGTGATGTAAAGAAAATGGATTATTGATAAACTGTGTTTTAGGCGTGCTTTTAGTTCGGTTTTCGGTTTGTTTTCTCTTCCTTAGTCTGTATATAGGTACATAACAGGTGCGATAGCGGTTTAGGAGAGCGGGAGAAGAGCTAAGAGGATACAAGATCAAATGGGAGCAAAAACCAAAGGAAATGGACAAATTCTCAAAGGAATGGGATCAAAGGAGCCATACTGAACGGCTGGAGCATTAACCGATCGGTATGGCGCTTGAAGAATGAAGAAAAAGGATCAGAGGATCCATACCGATCGGCTGGGAGCTACGCCGATCGGTATGGACCCTGTAGAAGAAATGACTTCAGAGAA
>KE150748.1:21645-34352 GCA_000411095.1 Aethionema arabicum
TAAATTCGTTATTAATAGTGGGATTTTATTTTCTATATATGTTTTTTTAAATATTTTTTCCTTAAAAACAAATTAATATTTTTTAATAAACGTTTTAAAGTGAAAAGAAAATTAATGCTATAAAAATATGTGCACCGAGTGCAAGCTTTTTCTCGATCCACCACTATAAATATATGTCTCTATTAGAATAAATTTGAGATATTATCGTTACATCAAAACACCTCTAAACCTCAAATTTAAGATTTCATGAATCTAAGATTCTAAGTCCCCAATTTTAACCCTTAATAAATGCCTCAATTTCCTTATGGAATCTAAGATATTATCGTTATATATCTTGACTTCATGATCCCTTCATAACTGTAGGGATGACGGCGAAAAAACCTCTCAACTATCTGTTTTTGGCGAAATAAACCTTAAACTATTAAAATAGTGAAAAAAACCCCTAAACTTTGTTTTTAGGCAAAAAAAAAACCTTAAACTATCAAGTCGGCGAAAAAACTCCTGAACTTCGTTTTTTGGCGAAAAAACCCCTCAATTAAATTGATCGTTAAATTACCGTTAGTAAGATTGGGGGTTCGGTTTATTCGGGTTTGTTCGGTTCGGTTTAGTTTATCCATTAAATTGTTCCAAAAGACTCAAACTCACAAAATTCAAATACCCAAATTTAAATCTTTAAAACATATAAAATATATTATATTTATTTTATAAATAATTTTGATCAAAATAATTGGTTTTGTTCGGGTTCGGGCTCGGTTTAAAACCAAACCAAACCGAACCCAAACAATTCAAAAAATCAAACCCATTTGGGTTTCTATCAAAATCCAACCCCAAACCAAACCGAATTTTCGTTTTGGTTCGTTTCGGGTTTGTTGGGTTTGGGTTTTTTACCCAACCCTAACCGTAGTATCTAATTAAAAAGTCGATGCTTTTAAACTATAAAATTTAAATTTAAATTAACTCTATTATTAACTATGAATTTTATTGCTTAAACACATCGTTTTATTTAACTAAAGACAAACAATGATTTAACGCTTAAATTAATGGAGAAGTTTTTCGCAAATAAAACAAAGTCTAGGGGTTTTTTGGCCAGAAAAACAAAGTTTAAGGGGTTTTTTTGCCAAATTCATAGTTTAGGGTTTTTTTGGCCCAAAAAAACAAAGTTTAGAGTTTTTTGGGCCTAAAAATTAAAGTTTAGAGGGTTTTTCGCTATTTTAATAGTTTAGAGTTTGTTTCGCCAAAAACATATAGTTTAGGGGTTTTTTGGCCACCATCCCACAACTGTAAAATACTCCTGATTGGTCTTTCAAACCGATATAAACTTTTGATGGTTTGGTAATAATTAAGCCCGGCCTTGAATCCTATCTATTGAAGTGTGAGCTTCAAACTTTATTCATTTTTAAGTTGTTTTGAGGTACTTTTAATTATTGTTTTTTGGTACCGTGATTTGCTGGGTTTTTTTTACCCTTATGGTACATGAGTTTGAATGTTAGGATCTCAAATGGACATAAACATATTTTTAAACGAGACATACATTGGACTAGTGATAAATCTCACATTTTTTTCTATTATGGTATCCAAATTCAAACCACTCTATTACAGTTATACAACCGTTTGTTTATTCGGTTAGACTTTTAACCCAAATATATGTTAAAAATGGGTCACATATTTTATTAACCATAATTGATTTTTTTTCCTTCCAAACTCCAATTGTCGAAATCTCAAAAAGATCAATAATGTATTTTCTTTGTACGTGTCTTTCATTTTGTTTTTATCAATAATATATATGTATAATTAAAATATAGAAAGGATAAAATACTCTATTATTCTTAAAAAAAACTATTATAATTAATGATATAATGGATCCACACCACACCGGCGAATATACAGTTAAATCGGGTTATTATGTCCAACGTTCCCTAATGCATAATTCAAGCCGAGATGAGCTGACTGCAAACCAAGATATATTCAAAGGTATCTGGAAATTGGATATTCCTAAAAAACTAAAGCACTTTTGGTGGAGGATCGTACACAACAGTCTTCCTGTTGGTGAAACGCTAGCAAAGCAAGGCTGTACTTATGACAATCAATGCCAATGGTGTGGAGAATCGGTTGAGACCATTAATCATTTACTTTCACAAGAAGTGTGGGAGCTAACACCTATACCTATATGAATCCGAGACACCATCAACACTGCATTTCTGTATGACAATCTAAGGATGCTTTTCAACTCACTACCTAAGCATCATTCATTGGCTAATTTGCTTCCTTTTGTAGGTTGGAGAATCTGGAAAACGAAAAACAAGCTCATTTTTCAGAACCAGAAAGATTTCTATTCCTCACATTATTCATAAAGTCATAATGGAGCATAAACTATGGAGTGAAACTAAGCAATCCGAGCCTACCATCAGTACAAGTCCTACGAACATGAACACAACGGAGCAGAGACTACAAACTGTGATAGATATCGCTAACACAAAGCAGAAGATGTGCTGCATTGTTGATGCCTCATGGGTTTCTTCAGCACAAATCATCGGTATAGGGTGGGCTTTATATCATATAAATGGGCAGAAGATACTTCAAGGACGAGGATCATTCCATCCGACAACCACTGCAATAGAAGTTGAAGCTCTTGCTCTACTCTATGCGGTTAAAGAACTCAAAAAGCTCAATTTTACCAACATCCTATTCCTTGGAGATTGCAAAACAGTATATGCAGAAGTCCAGCAGCTACTCCAACAACAGAGTACAATCAGAAGTTGTTACGACAATGCAAGATATTGCTTCTCTAGCGTCTTCGGCTTCTTTCTTTTCGTTTATAGTTGTTCCTCGATCTGTTGTAAGCCAAGCTGATACGATTGCAAAACTTGCTAGATTGCAGGCTGCAAATTACACTATCTCATGGTTGTAACTTTATAAGTTTTAATACAAATACTATTACTGACAAAAAAAAAATTAGAAAAGTTTTATATAATATTTTTATATACTTATTTTTTGGAAATTATTTTTGTAATAAAATTTATATTTACAAACTCTTCTATATTAGTTAGCATTTCAATTGTTAATGTCTTAAAATCCGTAATGCATCCAAATTGAGGTAAAATACAATCATAAATATTTAAATATCCCTTAAACGACATATATATATATNGATAATGCTAGACTTATAATAGTAGTGAGTCTAGTGACCCGTCCTATTCATTTTCATTCTTTGTGGTGGATTTACAAAATTGATTAAGTTTTGTGAAAAGTATATTATGGTGAAATTTCAATCAATATTATAACTTAAATAAAATCAACTACAATATAGTCCAACATACATCTACGAAAGCATACAAACATAGAAAAATAATATTCCATTCATTTCATACTTCCCATGATAAAGTGAAAAAAACACAATCGTTGTATTACAATCATTTAGCTGATTTATTACAGTGCTCATAATATTTGTCTAGTTTACGTTTCTTCAAACAATTTATAATGCGTTTTTATAATTCAACACAATACAAACAATTATGAATTTAAAACGCATGACATTAACATAAAATAAAAAACTACTATGTACCTAAGATTTTGGCCAAGATACATATCTTGTGCATATCTCTTATGTAATGTGTTCATATTTTTATTCTCAAAACATTCTATGATTTTACTTTAGATTTAAATTTACAATCGATTATAGGGTTGTTCGGGAACAAGTCGTTGCGACAAAGTAGAGCAGCATAATTTTGTTCTTGTGAAATAAAATTATTTCGAAAAATATAATATGGTTACCCACATATGTAAATCTAATGAACAAAACTTATTTACACATGTCGCTGGAATTTTGGGAGACGCGTCGCACGTTCAACGCCTCCATTTTTGTTCGTTATATTTAATTCTTTTACTCTTAAATAAACGTGACGTCAACGACTTGTTTCTGAATAAGTTATATAAATAATAATGTTGTATAAGACATTTTTTGCAAAACATCAACCACTAATAGTTAATTTTATTTAAATAAAATGTTTAACTACAAAAAAAATCTTACACATACATATTCATATTTCTTCCATTATGTTTAATCCATACTATATAATAGGAAGTAACCTTCATTTCTTAGACTATCCACATCAATCCAATGCCCAATCTTATTTTGATACATCAACGATTATTTTACACATTAACCATTTGTTTACACGTTATCTTGAAATTTTTTTAAAAAAACATAATATTTAAAGCGTTGCAAAAACCTGTCGCCTTCTCTTACTTCTCGACTTTTTAATCAAATGCCCAATAATTAATTATCAAAATGATTTTATTAATCAAATTTCATAATTTTAATTCTGGATTATAAAAATTTTGGTGATATAATTTTTATCTTCATACAAAAACAATTTCGGCTGTAAAATTACAATAAGTTGGTTATCAATTTTAGTTAATAATAACAATCTTTTTTATCTAAGTTTGTCACATCTTCATAAAGAAACAATTTTATTCGTTACATCTTTTAATAACTTAATTGATTGATTTTTGCAAAAAAACAAAGTTATTAGACTATTTTTTTGAAAATAAATATTATAATTTTTATTTTATATTAATTATTAAAAACTATTTGTAGTGTGCGGCGATGTAGTTCTTAGTTATTATAATACCATGACCATTATCATGTTTATTATACTTCGTTCCATCTATAATAACATGATATAAACATGAACATCCAAAGCTTAGATTTAACCAAAGAAGAAGAAACACAACATTAATTAGAAGAGGGTAGCAATTACAATTATAATTCCCAATAAACCAAAATGTTTCAAAGGGATCAGTCGGTCAACGAAGTAGAAAGTCAATACCCGAACCAGCCACAATAAACCGAAAATTAGTTAAACCGAGTATACCTATCTGGTTCGCTCTTGACTTCCTCTGGTTCTTTTACAGTAAATACCATTTTTACCCTCATTAGTTAACCAAAAAAACCCCAAAAACAACAAAGTTCCCATTTTACCCATACCTTCAAAAGAAAATCACCTAAATTGCTAACACTCCTCTATATTGTCCATTAGAAAACTAAATTATTTACCAAAATACCCTTAGATCCATAGCCAAATTTACCACCAAACCTCCTAGCTCTCGAAGTATCACAAGGGCAGAACCGGTATTTCGCACCAATTTACCAATTTGCCCTTGTTTCAACAAACAGGGAGGTTTGTTGGTAACTTAGAGTTACTAGCTAACCTCTTGTTTGGACACGGGTGAGGAATCGCCGGTGACGGAGGATGCAACCGCCGACGGAATAGTACTGTTAAGCGCGGCGGTGATCTGATTAACGGTGGAGCAGAGGTGGTTGTTAATGGTCGTAACTGTGGAGAGATTTGGTTTAGCTGTTGGGTCACTACTCGTCAAGACTTGAATTCCAACGGTAAGAAGACACGACCCTGAATTGACGGAAACACCCTCAACACCTTCAGGAGGATTCACAGGAACTACAGAGAATCCCAGGGGCAAAAGAGGAATACTCGAAGGATCTTGACCGTTCATCGCGAGCTGAACTGATTCCACATCAACAGAGGAGTAAACTACAAGTCCACCAGAGTTATCAACACAGCTCTCTTGAAGCATTAACTCAACATTATGCCATGAATTACTCGATATCTGTAAATAAAACACACAAAAATCGAAATTTGAGACATCAAATCACTGGAAATTTCATAACTTTCTTCTTTCTAAGGTTTATAAAAAATCAATCTTTAAACTTACATTGATCCGAAGAAGAGAAATACAGTTTCCGGGGTGTGAACCATTAGCTATATGAGCAATTTCATGAGGTGAATTCCCATTAAACAAAACCTCTAACTGCAGATAAAAACCTTCAAATCAATACTCTTTAAAACCCTCATTAGAAAATAGGAAAATGGTATCTTAGATCCTTAACTATCTCCCTTTAGTGGAATAAAAAACCCTCAACCTTTAAAAATTATTTTTTAACCCTTAATTTTCATAATCGGGTTTTTGAAACCCTGCCGAATTTTTAAAACTAAAATTAAACTTTGAATATAAAATTAAATCATAACTTAAAAATTTAACCAGACATATAATCCAAATTTTTTAGATTATTTATGCTATAATTTCAAGTTTAAATTTGAAAAACTTAGTTATTAAAATTTAAGATTTAAAAAATCCGGTTATCAAAATTCATGGTTTAAAAAACAGTTTTGAAAATTGAAAGTTTTTTCCACCATATAGAAAAAGTTCAGGGTCTAATTTACCATAATCCCTTAGAAAGTCTCTGATATAGAAATTACCAGTGAATTGTGATGTTGATCACGGAGAAGATCAAAGACTTTTTGATGATGAAAAGGGAACCAAGTAGTGGAAACAGCACAAAGAACAACACCTGTAGGCTGACCAGATTCACACATTTTCCTCGTCGTGATCCTCACCGTTTCCGTTGAAGTTTCAGACAAAGCAGTCCAAGATTGTCCACAAGAAGTACTCATATTCACACAAAACGTTCTCATCATCCTCTGTGACAATCTCATCAAATTCCTCCTTGCTTCTGCAGAAGGAATCACTACAAAAAAAAAACACAACAAAATGTAAAAAAAAGTAACATTTTTTATAACACTATAGTATTAACGACCAAATTGAATTATCGAAGTTCGATTTTCGACCACACAGTTTGGTCAAGATAGGATAAAAAATGCTTGTTTTTGACCAATTATCGACCAAAATTGTGGTTGACATAAGATTAAAAATACTTATTTTTGACCAATTATCGATCAAAACTGTGGTCGAAAAATGTCATGTTTTCTTGTAGTGGCTAGATCACATATGTTAATTTAACAAACCTCCAAGATCAGTTATGTTTCGAGCCAAAAGACTCGCCATTCGCTCGCATTGTCGCTGCAAAACAGCTAACCATCTTTGAGCTCCAAAGGCCATTCCAGTGTTTACATAGTCAGCAAAAGTCTCGTGGACATGGACGTGTTCTTGGTCAATTTCAATATGTTCTACCCACTTAACTTGAGAGTATCCATTAGGCATGTCTTGAATCAAGCAACCAGATGGTTTTCTTCGGTATTGATGAGTATTTGATGGCTGAATTCGATCATGGAAACTATCGATTGGGAAATCAACAATCGCCCATGTTCCTTGCTCAATGTTTTGTTCAACATACCGTAGAAAATAAGCTTCTCTTGTTGGAACCAAAGGAGATAATACTTGTAACTCTCCATACATCTAACATAACAAACAATTCCATCAGAACTAAAACATTACCTTTTACATTAAGACACTATATTTTACATTAAGTTTTCATTTTTAGTGCTTTGTGGATAGTATCACACTATATTCTAAAAATTTTCTATATACTCCTTCTGTTCTCATTTAATTGAAACTTAAGGAAAAAAAATTTGTTTCAAATTAAGTGATGTTTTACACTTTTCTCTAGATAAAAATTGTCACTAGTTGACATTTTAATTCTTGTCTAATATGTATTTAATTTAGTTAGAAAACTCAGCATTCAAAATAAATAAGGATATAATAATAGATATTTTGTATATATGTTTCTTTAATTATTGTGTAATTTAAATTTCAATTAAACGGGAATATATAATAATAATAATACTATAATTAAACTAGTGTTTATTAATTAATTTTACTAAAAGTCTGTTTAAAAACTGATTTTTATGTATGAAAATAGTGTTTATTAACTTTTTAGTGTAAAATTTTGTGTTGTGATCGAAAATGAAAAATAAAATTTAACAGTAAAACACTAAATTTAGCCTGAAAATTGGAGATGCCATAGATAATGATTACCAGAAGAAGAGATCCACTAGCTCCAGAAACTCCAGATGAAATAATCTGGACCGTTTTAGCCCTAGCCACAATTGAACAAAACATCTCCGACCACTTATCCTTCAATCAAAACGCATGAACAGCGTTAAATATTAAGTCTTTTAAAATCAAGAAATTAATTAAAAAAAAAAACGTTTTACTTACAGCGTTTAGAAACGCGTCAACAAGTGTGATACTGTTCATGATAACAACTGCGTTCGCTCTCGAAACTTCTCTACGAAACCCTCCTTTATTAGCTTCCATTAGCCATGGGAACAACTTCTTGTATTCTTCCTCATTTAAACACAGCGTTTCATCTCCGGTTTTATCACATCTCTTCAGATTCCACAACGGCTCGTCTACGTTACACATTTTCGTAAGTTCTTCAACGCAAGAAACAGCTAATTCCATAGCAATAACCTTTTCTTCTTCCGCAAGTAACATATTGTTGTTAGGGTTAGTCTCTGGGAAGAAACATGAAGTAGTAGTGTCTTGTGGAGGAAGCATCATCATATGATCTGTAGTAGAAGAATGTTCTTGAAAGTTTCCAGCGTATATGCTCATGTCTAGCTCTAATGAAGGTTGATGCTGTTGTTGAATTGCTTGAGGAGGATTTAGTAACGGCTGAGATTGTGTCAAAGATTGCATCGGACGGCCGGTGTATCTTGATGTAATGCAGCTTATCCGATCAAGCTGTTTCAATGTTATAAAGTTGACCGATTTAAACCAAATTTAACCGAGTTATACATCCCAAAAGCAAACAAAATATTCCTTTATTTCAAAACCGGTTAGTTTAATTTATCTTGAATTAGTTATCTCTAATCTATATGATTTTATAAGAAATGAATTTTTTTTTTCATTAAAATACAAGAAGAAAAATCATTCATTCTAAATTAAGCTAAGAAACTAAAATTCAATCCAATGAATATAAACCAAGTATATATATAAGAACCCATTCTAAACTACAAAAAGAAAAATTATTCATTCTAAATTAAACTAAGAACCCAAATGTAATCCAATGATTATAACAAAAGAAACGAAATTCAATATTGGTTAAAACATATACATATATATATATATGGAAGCTGCATTTTTAGTTATATATAAGTAATATGATATTACATAAATATGATTATTTATTTATAAATCTTTGTTTTGTTTCAAGAAAACCAAATTATAAACTAAAACTTAAGCCAAAACAAACAAACCGGAAAGCCTATTAATTTCTAAATTTTGGCTAATTTAGATGGTTAGCCACTAATTACAATTATACCAAGGGTTAGGAAGGGTAAATGGGGTTACCTCTTCACGGAGTCGAGTGTTCTCTATGTGTAGTTCGTTGAACGGAATATCACCAAGCACGGTGGGGCCACCGCAAGAAGGGCACGAGAGACACCGTAACTCCTCCATGAGATGGCAATTCTCTGCCTTAAGATTCTCATTTTCGGCTCTTAACATCACATTCTCAGCTCTATCTTGTTGTGCCTATTTTTTTTATTTATTTACAATTACAAATTATTTAAATTAAAAGGGAAAATGACTAAAGTAATCCTCTACTTTCATTAAGTGTAAAATTAATATCGCAACAACTAATTTAATCTTTAATTTGTTACATTAATCCGTTAAATTCAGTCACTAAATTATTAACAAAAGTTCACCGTTGTAACGGAATTTTTAACGGAATTATTAACGGAATTATTAACGATTTAACGGATTTAACGTTGTAAGTATCGATTTACCACGTTTTCAATACCTGAAAATATATTTAATTACATCTAATAAATTAAAGATTAAGTTCGTTGTCGCGATATGTTATTAATTTAACACTTTGTGAAAATAAAAGCTGTAATGAAATTTAATTTTACCTTCATTTGAGTACGACGATTTTGAAACCAAAACTTGACTTGCCGAGGCTTAAGACCAAGTTCTTGACTTAATCTCATTCTTTGTTTATCATCAGGATGAGGATTTTCATTAAACAATCTACAAAATCAAAAACAAAAATCAAAACATCTCAAAAACTAAACCGGTTCCTAACCGGTTTAATTAATCAAAGAAGAACAACAAAAAAACGGCAAGACGTACGCTTCCATTTCATGGATCTGACGAGAAGTGTGTCTATGGTAACGTTTCTTCTTAGAAGGAGGTTGGTGTTGTTGAAGTTGGTCTTCTTGAAGTTCATTAATAACACTAACAACGTCAAGTTCATTACCGGATCTTGGATCTTCTGTTGCTTGTAATTCACTACCCGACCCGAAAGATCCACCACCCGACCCGCTTTCCATCATCTCATCTCCTCCCATCATCATCATCATGCTCATCATCCCATTCTCTTCCTTCTAATAATTTTTTGTTTGTTTATATATTAAGAAAAAAGGTAAAATTATTATTTTGGAAATATATTAACAATATTTTATATATTTTGACTTTTTTTTGGATTTTTTTATTATTATTAAATAAAAGAAAACATAAATGAATAGATTTAAATTAAAGAGTAATTTATGATTTTGGAAATTTGATAACTAAAAAGTGATAAATTTTAGATGATTAATTAAAATAAGATGGTAAAATGTGGTTAAATGACTTTGGAAATGAAACTACAAAATAAGGAGAAATATTTGAAGTAAATCCGGGAAAATTAAATAGGATTTTTATTAGAGATTAAAGCGAACTAATTTCACAAAAAGAGTAAATGGAAAAGAAAAAAAACTAAAGCATATTTTAGAAAAGGAAAAAAATCAAGAATTTTGAGCTATAACTTAAAACTTAAGGGTTCTTTTTATTTATTTATTTAAAAAAAACTAAAGGGTTTGTTTCATTACCGGAATAATTGAGGAGAAAGAGTTGAAGGGGTTGAAGTTAAAATTAGGGTTTTGGATTGTTGCCGGAGAAGATGAAGACGGCGGCTGACTCACGGCGTTTCCACCTCCACCGATTCCGGACATCAGTTGGCAATCTCCGTACATTTTTCTGGTCTTGAAACCCTAATAATGATGACAAAGATCTAAGTTAGGGTTTTTGGTTAAAATTTTGGAAGAAAGTGAAAAAAAAACACTAATAATAATCAAGAAGGAGAAGATCAAGAATCAGTGCATGTAATGAAGAAATATTTTAAAAGATAATAATTTAATTTATTAAAATTCTTTGTAAATAAAAAAAAGCATGAAAGAGAGGATTAATTACCCCTTTTACTAGAGAAAACAGCTAAGATATTGTTTTTGAAATATACAAAATAATGTAACAGCTAAAACACATTTATTGCTAAATCAAAATCATTTTTAAAATTCATTTTAAAAATAAAAACAGGTCTACCAAATATAAAACAATTAAGACATTATCTGAAGCATTCATGAGAACAAAAAAAAAAGTCATCAAACAATGAAAATAAACATACAAAAATAGGGTTTTGAAAATATAAAATAAAAAAAAATTAAAACTTGTATCACAGAACAAGATAATTTTTTTTTTCTAAAGATAAATAGAGATTTTCAACATATTTCCTTTGATTTCTCACACTTTCTTACCTTGTTTAGCTTCCGAGAAAATGAGAGAAAAGAAAAACAAAAAGAAAAAAATAAAAGAAAGAAGTTTCTCTCACTAGAAATTTCTCACTGAACACTTTCTCTCTCTTCTTGCTGGGTTTTTCTTTCCTTTGCAATAAATGGGGGTAGTAAATTTCATAATAAATACTTTACCGGACCAGAAGGGTAAACGGCAGACTTTCTGTTTTAACGGTGATGTTTGACGGAATCTAACAGTAACGGATAGAAAAAAAAGTTACAAAAACGCTTCCGTTAAATTTTCTCGGACCCACCACGTGGTTAATTCTTATTGGGTATTCATATACGTTATTTCTCGATACAAGTGACCCCTCCACAAGTCAAAACTTTTTCAACAAAAAGTCAAAATATTTACCTGCCCACGTGCTTACCGCGTGCGTGTCATGCACTGCCTTGCTTTTCTTACAAAAAAGAAAAAATCACAAATGCATAAATTGTAAAGTAGAATGTTTGATTTTGTTGGAAAAAAACGCTTGATTTTAAGTATTTAAGTAAAAAAAATTGCGTAAAAAAAATTCAAATAAATTTAAACTTTGGACAAAAAAAACTAAAAAGAATATAAACATAATTTTTACGATATTTAATCTTACTTTTTTTCTACATATGAATCACCAACAAATTTTATTAATTCATCATATTTAGTTTTATTTGTGTTTTAAATCGTGAGAAATTTTGGGATAATAATGGTGATAAACTAATAGAGAAAATGTTTATTTTATATATGAAGTATTTATAATGAGTAGATTAATTCTCCAAGTATTAATTGTTCATTTTTATTTTTCAACTTTGCGTTGACAACTCGAAATCGTGATTAAAAAAGTCAGTTCGTTAGACAGAGAAAGACGTTTTTAAACTTTAATCCATAAATTTGATCGCGTTTTTTATTCCTAAATTAAATCATAAACATTAGATTTAGAGATAATAAACGTCGTTAAGGCGTAGTTCTCTGTTTAACGGTTGACTTTTTAAATAATTTTTTTAACAGTTAACGCAACGTTATGGATCAAAATGATTAACTAATACTTAGAAATTAATCTGCTCATCGTAAATACTTCAGGAATAAAATAAACATTTCTCCCAAACTAATAAGATGTTTAATTATTTATTTTAAGAAAGTATAAAATGAAAACGATTCAAATTACAAACACCATAGAAAAAAGCGTGCCGTCCGAGCCCGAGGTGGTTCAAGGTGAATACGGATGGGGCGTCGAAGGGGAATCCAAGGAAGGCGACGGCCGACGGGGTTCTCCGGGATGAAGCTGGGACGTGGATATATGGCTTTGCTCTCCATATTGGTCTCTGCTCTGCCCCATTGGCGGAATTGTAGGGGGGGGG
>KE150748.1:34448-46982 GCA_000411095.1 Aethionema arabicum
AGTGGATTCCGAACTTGTGGTCGGCTTTTTTACGAAAGGGATTTCTGATACTCATCCTCTGTCTTTTCTAGTGCGTTTGTGCTATGGCTTCTTTTCTAGGGACTGGTTAGTCTGGGTTACGCATGTCGGGTGGCCAACGGCCTGGCGAATTTAGCTTTCTCTTTACCCATAGGCTTTCATTCAATTCTTTCTCCATCTACGGACATTTTGAGATTAGTCCACGAAGATGTAAATGGCTCTTCACGGACTCGATTTGTAAGAGAATGATTAATTTTGTTTATGTTTGAATAAAGGCGACTATGTCGCCGTTTTCGTACAAAAAAATAACCATAGAAAAAAAGCGTTACCAAAACTTTTTGTATTTTTCAAATAGTCAAATATTTTTAAAATAAAAAGACAATAAATCTCTAGTGTATTAATTCCTTATTATTTTACATACACCTGCCAATCGCTTCACTATAAAATTTATAATGCATTTCTGAATAACCACATAACTCTATATGGGTTATGGGTTCTTATTTATTTAAATCAGTACTATCAAGCCCACTAACTGAAGCCAGGCTCAATTAAGTAATATTTTTTTACCAAGTAGTTGTTTTTTCGAATGGACCACAAATTTGTTTCTGACTGGAATACGGAAATAAAATGCATAAATAAAATATATTCATTGTTGTTTGGACTTTTTTAAAAACTAAAGAAAATAGTTAGAAGTCGAAGAACTAGGGCTCTGTATTTTATCTGATCTGAATTAATCCGATCTAAACTGTTTCGAAATAATTTGAACTGAATCTGATTAAAAATTTATAAAATTCGAATGGTTTTAATTTTTTTAGTTTGGATTTTGGTTTAAATCCGAACCCAACCCGAATAATTCAAAAAAAATCTAATTAAATTTACAATAAAAAAAAAGAGGAATTACCTAAAATGCCATAATTTAAGCATTTTTTTTTGCAAATGTGTCTTTTTTGTAGGGTTTTCCAATTATATCCTTGGGTCCATTGTTATAATATTTTTGTAAACAATGCTTGAATGAGGAAATTTTCTAAAAATCAATTATGCAAAATGCCCTAATTAAATACATTTTTCCAAATTTTCCATGAAGTGTGAGGGTCACTTATAATGTTGGGTATAATGTTAGTGCATTTTTGCAAAAAATGCATGATTAGGGTATTTTTGCAAAAAAGGCTTGAATGAGGGCATTTTTGCAAATCCTCCAAAATAAAATTATTATTAATTATATTCAAAACAATAATGTGTGGACTAAAAAAATAATGTTTTGAATATCATAAGCATAATTTCTATTTGTTATTGTGTGATTATGGTTTCGATTCGATCCAAAATCCAAACCGATCCGAATTTTAGGATCTAAATGGTTCGACTTTTTTTAAATCCAAAAGGCCCGAACTCAAAAAATCCGAACCAAACCGAAATAAATTTAAAACACGAATGGTTAGACTTTTTAAAACCCAAAAAACCTCGAAATCCAAAACATCTGAACCGAACTATCCGAATAATCCGAACACTCAGAGCTAGAAAGAACACTAGACCAATCTTGCATCGGTTAGTAATTGTTTTTTTCTCCCAAGATAATTAGTTTGATTTCATAAAGGATACCAACGATTGATACATTTAATTGTTACACATCAAGATTCAAAGACAAACGCAAGGAGTAGAAGTTTGAAGAGTTTTGCCTAAACGCAAACATCTGTCTTCACAGCTTAAAGAGAGTCTTGAACATCGACACTCTCCATCTACACATATGACAGGATACAGACATGGTTCAGTGTACTTGCAGTCCGCGTCTGTCTTACATTTCCATCCTTGTCCTTCTGTAATCTCCACACCTTCATTTTTCATACCCAAAATTAATTTTAATTAATCTTTTTTATTCAATTTGCAAACTCTTTTTACATTTTAAATTATTTATTTTTTTCTCCAATCTTGCACATTTAGTTTCATATTCTGAAACAATATTATGAGATTTAAAAGGACAAATACAATGACCAATTAGACACGCGAGAAATACTGAACCCGATATTATGAACTAGTAGAACCAATTTGTGATCCATATATAGAAAAAAAAATCGGCTAAAGGTACTGGTTGCACATTTTTACAATATGAGTTTTTGTGATATTTAGCTTCTATTGTTCTTATACCTTCAAAATAATTCGTAAATGATTTTTTTTAATTTATTTTATTTCTTAAAAAATATGTTTATTGAACGAAATCATCGTATTATGTGTTACGATTAAGGGATTATAACAAAAAAAACCCTACGATTTCGCTGTTTAGCCGAAAAAACTTCACAAATTCGAAATGACAAAAAAAAAAATTTTATTTTTTTTGCAAAAAAGACCTTCCATTTCATCATTTAGCCAGAAAAAATCCTCAAAGATTTTAATTTATCAAAAAACTTTGTATTTTTTTTGTCTGTCAATTTAATGAAACAGAATCGTCAATCCCAAAATTAACCAAGACATTGAGTTTTGGTGAACCTAAAATAACAGAGTTGATTTATGATTCTTGTAATATCTCACACTAGATCTCAAACATTTGACATAAACTAACAAAAATAAAAAATCGATCCTTTTTTTTTTTGGTTTTACCGAAACTAACAAAAAACATTAAAAAAAAAAAGGGTTCTCCGGTAATTTCTATTAACATAATTATACAATGGCGATAGATTAGAGAACTTACATAAAACAGATACAAGCAACATAACCATGAAGAAGGTTGTCTTGTTTGAATTCATCTTTCTACTTTGAGAATATAAGCTTCTCCTCTCAATCAATATCTTTCTTTTGAGACCTGTGAATTTAAATATCGGGGGAATATGTATTATAAAGGGTTTTAATTTGTAGTAAATAATCAACAATTTTAGCTATTTAAATAAAATGTTAGAAAAAACTATTAATTATGTCGGTGGTCATGCTTACGGTTAATATATTTTGTTTTCATGTCATATACTCCATTTATTTGGTTACATTTGTAACCTGTTGCTAACAAAAAAACAAATCACAATTTGGCTCAACCAAGGTCCAGTCTTGTAATTTAATGAGTATTTGTCTTATATACACACGTTACTTTATACTATGACATATAAATTAAACTCTATTAATTGTTTTCTCCTATAAATACATTTATTAAAAATAGAAAATCAATTTCTTAACATTTTTTTCAAAACAACGAAATTTTCAAAAGTTTCTTAATTCAAGCATTTTTTTTCAAAAATGTTTTAACATTAAACCCAAAAATGTTATTGGTATATCCTCACATAAAAGACGTGACTATGACCATTTTTTTAAAACTTTTGTTTAGAGGTCCATGGTTTTTTTAAATATTAAAGACATCTCCAATGGTTCTATATTTAGGGGGAATTCATTTCAATGGTCTCTCAAAATGAGAAAAAATAAGGGAATAACCCTCAATTTGAAGGGACACTATTCACATCCTCTATTTTTATATTTTTAACTAGTGTATTTGCCACATCAAATTATTATATATTTTTATTTTATATTAAGAATACATAGAATATTGTATTTTTACTAAGAACATAAGATGAACTATTGGAGCATAACATCCCCTATTTTGAGATTCTCTCATTTTAAGAGGAAAAATAAGGGAAACCATTGAAAATGGTCTAAATGATCTTATATATTAATATATTATATTTATAATTAGAGTAGTATATATTTATAAGAATATTTTTAAGAACATAGAGAATTAAAAGATAATACTTACAGTGAAAACTTCTAGACTACCTTGTTCCAAACATTTTTTAAGAGTTATTCAGAAAAATTGAAACTGAAAATAGTTTTAAGAACTTAATGTTTTTAATAATTTAAATATGAACCCTCAAATTTTGAATTTCTTAACAACTTTCAACGATGTTTAAAATTGTCTTAACAATTATATTGTACATCGGTTTAATTTTAACAAAGTAAAACATTGTTTCAAATTTCTTCCCTATGTTCTTAAACGAAAAAAGAAAACATCAAGAAAAAACAAAAACACCAAACAAAAAAACACAAAATGTTTTTGACACAACATACAAAAAACTCTGTTTCCTAAAACAAGCTTTTTAAACCACATCAAACTCCATTACTTGTATCTCAAAGTTGAGTTGGAACAACACTTGGAGGAGACGGAGACTGCTGCTCTTTTGCCTTCGTTTCTATCTCTGTTTCAGACAAATTCACTTTAGAAACTTCATCCGCCATTTTCTTCTTCTCCTCCTCTTCCTCATTCTCTGCAATCCCCACTTTCTCTTTAGCCTTTTGTCCAACTTCTTCTGCAGCTTTACTCACTTTATTATAAGCTTCAGAAACCCAAATAGCTCCAGTCAAAATATACCGGTTTTTCATTATAGCTGAACCTGCATTGCTCACTGTTTGCTCAGCTGCAGCTATGGCAGATTTAGTTTTCTCTGAAACTTGAAACTTCTGGTCTACTTCCCTCACTTTTTCACTTACTACAGTTGTCCCTGTGTTGAGTTTCTCAGTGAATCCAATTCTTTTGTCAAACGACGTCACTTTAGCTGAAGCTATAGATGTTAATTGATGTTTTTCATCAAGACTTTTAGCTTTAGCTATGGCGTCTTTCCCTAAAATAAACCCTTTTGAAAGCATATTGCTAACAACATCTTCAGCTTTTCTGAATACAGAAACGTTTTCTGATGGAGGAGATGATTTGAGATTTAAAGCATCAGGAGGTAGCTTGTAATCAGGAGACATTGTTATTGTAACTGATGAATCAACAATTGTTGCTCCCTGAAGAGGAAATTAAACATGAAATTGAACTGCAATTTTGATTAAATTTTGAAGGTTAGATGAAGTTAAAACTTACTGTAAGGAGAACTGCAGTTTCAGCTCCTTGAAGATCCTTGAAGGTTACATATGCTACCTTAGATTCTTCACTCTCGCTGTATTTAACATTTCATGAGTTCAGATTTCAGAAGTTTTAAGAGCTCAATTTCAGATTTAATCAATTAAAACGTTACCTCTGCATCTCGAAGTAGACTATCTCTCCGGAGAAAGAGAAGAATTCTTTAAGCTCTCGCTCGGTTGCTCCTTGAGAAACATTGCTCACTTTTACAGTTACCGTCTGCCATTAGAGGTAAAATCAACCTTTGACTTCAATAGATACTAAATCAAATGTTCGAACAAGTAAAATTCCAAAATCGAAACACACAAATGTTACGAAAATACTATTCAAATCTAGGTCAATTTCGAAGATCGGTCACTATAATCTTCGATACCCAAATCCAAGAAACGCTAATTTCAACGAAACGAGAAGGAAAAATTGAATTTATAGACTCACCGACATTGCGAAATCTGATTGAAATCGAAGATGTTCTGTTTAATCCGCCACGAACGAATTTTAGGACCAAAAATGGAAAATAAATCTTTGGCTGACCAAAGGAGAGAAGTTGAGTCCATTTTATATACGACTCGGTGGGGGTTACGGGGTGGCACGTGCGACAATCGGAAGGTTTAATCGCCGGCGACTTCTCACGTGTGTGAAAGGGGAAAGAAAACGTCGTGCTTAGAGGTCTTTGTTTTTGCCGGGAAGACGTGATAGTAATCACTTTATTAGCCAATGAATATCATCCACGTGTTCTCTCCGTTTCCGCTTCTCAAACCATCCACGAGAATTTTGCTAAAAAGGTATTAAATTTATATTTATTTGTACTTTTTGCTCTCTATTTACGAATTTTATATTCTAGTCCTTCCTCAAATGTGTACAGCGAGGATTATCTGGAAATTCAAGAGAGTCAAAAGGTGATCTCTCTCTCTCTCAAAACGGTTCTTGAATCAATGCTTTTTGCAATTTGACTGTCTCTCTGTCTCCACGATTCACGGCCTTGTCCTTTGCTTTTTCTCAATCTGGTCGGCGATTTTATTCCGATCATTTTCCCGGGGAAAAAGAGGAGATTACCAAATAAATCTGTTGGGGATTTTCCCGAGAAAGATTGCGGGTTTTAACGAGAGAGATTCAAAAGGAAGATGAGTTTTCAGGATATAGAGGCGGGAAAAGGAAGATCGCGAGGTTTTACGAAGAAGAACAATGGTGGTCGGCAGCAGGATTCGACGCAAGCCGTCGCTTCAGGTATTTTTCAGATCAATACCGCCGTTTCCTCATTCCAACGACTCGTCAATACCCTTGGTACTCCTAAGGACACGCCGCAGCTACGAGAGAAGCTGTACGTTTAAATTTAACGACTCTAATCGCTTACTTTTTAAAATTCGATCTATTTTGTTTCAATTTAATCCTTGAGAAATGTTTGATTCGCTTGTTAAATCCATTAGAAAGGGTAAAATTAGGTGTTTAATTGATTAAGATCCTCGAAATTGTTGTTTTTCTTGTGTAGACATAAGACAAGGCTGCATATAGGCCAGCTTGTGAAAGATACTTCTGCGAAACTTAAAGAAGCTAGTGAAGTTGATCATCAAGGAGGTGTGAATGTAAGTGTTTTCTTAAGGAATCTTGTCATGTTTTGAGTTTTGATGATTGATGGATTGATGATTGTATTGATTGTTGTGTTTATAGCCAAGTAAGAAGATTGCAGATGCTAAGCTTGCAAAGGACTTTCAAGCTGTATTGAAAGAGTTTCAGAAAGCTCAACAAACAGCAGCTGAAAGGGAAACCACTTATACTCCTTTTGTTGCTCAATCACCTCCTCCATCTAGGTAAAAATCATCATCCAATTAACCTCAAATTTCTAAATTAGTATATAAAATGAGAAGTTTGATGATCTAAGGAAATACAAAAGCATAAGTTTGTGAATTATTTACCTTATTTGTCTTTGTTCAATGTATAGCTATTCAGCAGGCGAGGGAGAAGTGAGTGCAGATAAGAACCAGGAACAGCGACAACTTCTTGTGGAATCAAAAAGGTTAGATCTCTTTACCACACACATGTCTGTTCATAATCTGGACTTATCTTCTCCTTAATTGCTTGGTTGTTGCAGACATGAACTTGTATTGTTAGACAATGAGATTGCATTCAATGAGGCTATAATTGAGGAAAGAGAGCAAGGAATACTACAAATTCATAATCAAATTGGCGAAGTAAACGAAATATTCAAAGATCTTGCAGTTCTGGTTAATGATCAAGGAGTTATGATAGGTAAGCAAAAGCAGTTCTCTTTACAAAAGAAGATGTCTTTAAATCTTTAGTTACATTACACACATATAATACATACACCCTTTTGTTTTGCAGATGATATAGGTACTCATATCGACAATTCCCGTGCTGCAACTTCACAAGGGAAGTCTCAGCTTGCTCAAGCTGCGAAAACACAAAAATCAAACTCATCTTTGGTAAACACTAAAACCTTTCAGACAAAGAAACAGTTAATTGCTAAGGGACAATCTCTAATGTTTTGCTTTTGTTTACATGCAGATGTGCTTGCTCTTGGTGATATTTGGGATTATACTTCTGATTGTGATTATAGTACTCGCAGCTTGATTTCAAAAAACTTGAAAAGCAAGAACAAATCTTTAGATCAAAGCATCAATGAGTTCACCCATTGGTTTATTTGTCAGATCCCGGTTTTTGTAATGGTTTGGTTTGGTTTGGAGGTGTCTCAGTTCTGGTTAATGTAAGAGTGTGTGGCTTTTTTGGTTGTTCTTGCCGGTTTGTTTGGTTGTTCTTGCTGGCGTTTCTGTGTTCTTCTTGCAGGTTTGTTTGAGTCCAAAACGGTTTGTTCAAGCGGATTGCTTATTACCGGTATTTTAACTCTAAACCTTAATAACTAGGTTTTTAAAGAACATATCCAATGGTATTTCATTTTTCTTCTAAACTTTATTTTGGAATATAATCATTTTTAATGGTATTTCATTTCTCACTAGAATAGATAACATTACTCTAGATATGAAGTAAACCCATTTTCTATTTTAAAATTGATTTTTTTTATTTATTAATTTGTTTTTCAAATTTTATTTTAAATTTTAGTTTTTATTTCAATAATATTATAAATTTTTTTTATTGTTTATAGTTTATAATAATATTATTTTTATCTCGTAAAATAAAAAAAATATTTATCTAGATAATTAAAATATTATGATACAATATATATATATATAATTTAAAAAAGGGAAATTGGTAAAATAAACCACAAACTTTGCTGATTTGGTGAAAAAAACCATCAACTTTCAAAATAGATTTTTAAACCATGAACTTTGATAATTGAGTGTTTTAAACCCTAATAATCAAGTTTTTTGAACTAAAATCTCAAATTTAAACTTGAAATTATAGATTAATTAATCCAAATTTGAAATATGTTTTTTTTAATTTGAAACTATGGTTTAATTTAATATTCAAAGTTTAATTTTAACTAATCTCGTAGGGCTTAAAAAACCAGATTTTCAAAGTTCATGGTTTAAAAAACTCGGATTTGAAAGTTCATGATCTAAAAAACCATTTTTAAAGTTGAGGGTTTTTTCACCAAATCAACAAAGTTTATGGTTTGTTTTACCATATTCCCTTAAAAAAAACAACAACATAATCAATCATAAACTTGAAAATACAAAGCAAATAGAGAATTTGTATGAAATATACTTTCATACACTCTATTTTTGTTTTATACACCCAATCATGTTATAAGATGTTATAAGGTATCATATAACTTCTTATAACAAAATTTATAAGATATTATACTTTCAATTTATTAATATAAGTTGTTATAAGATGTTATAAGCGAGTGTATAAAACAAAAAAATAAGCTACAAATATGTATATACCTAAAACACCTCTTCCAAAGTACATTTAACTAATTCTCTCTAGCAAATACAAAAAAATAACATTAAATATTATGTATTATTGTTTTTGATTACTGTTTTATTTTAAATAATATTATAATTCATATAAAAACAAAATAGGTTAATTTTTAAACTTTGAAAGTAAAAGATATAAGAAATAAATATGAAATAAATATAGATAGAAAAGATATATTTAGAGTATTTTTTTAGAATGAAAAAATAGAGTGAATCATTAGAGGAAAATACAACTCAAAAAAACAAATACTCCATTTTAAGTAAAAAATAGAGTAAACCACTATAGATGCTCTAAACCAAAATTTCAAATTCAAACTTGAAGTTATCATATCATTCATCCAAATTTGAATTATATTTTCATTAAATTTTGAAATTATTGTTTAGTTTTATGTTCAAAGCTAAATTTAATTTAAAAAATTCTCGTAAGATTTAAAATTACGATTATCAAAATTCACAGTATATAATATCATCTTGTAAGTTGAGAGGTCTTTCCACTATATCTACAAAGTTAATATTTTTTTTTCTTAAAGGTAAAACGACTAAAACAATCGTCTACTTTTGTTAGGTGATAAATTAATATCACACTAAAACAAATCTAATTTAATCTTCAATTTAACTAAAGTGATTAATTTATTCCCCAATTTTTTAAAAATGTGGTTCGTTAGTACTTATGCCGTCAACTCCGTTAAAATTGATTAATGGGGCTAACTTTTCCGTTTAACAGAGAAAACGTGACATGTCACCTACAATTAAAAATGAGAAAATGTCTAAGAAAAAATTCTACATTTGCAATGTGTTAAAATAATGCCGAGAAACACTTTCTTGAGAAGACCTGAAGAGAAAACAAATGAAAAGGTTGAATTTTTCTAGAATGTATATCACCTAATTGCCTGGTTATGATAACCCAACAATGTGGCTTCAAGTCGAACACACTTACTAGGATAGTCTAATCAATGTGGCGTTTTTTTTTTGGTGAACGGCCATTGTTTTCTTGATGAAAAGTCTTCCTTAAACTGCCAAACCTCACTTCAAAACTTATCATCCAAGATACTTGACTCCAGTTTTTTCTCTTCATTAAGCTGATGATTGTAATTGTAGATTGATTTTCTAGAACTCCTGAACAATGGATGATGCATAATTGAAGATACGAATGCAATTTTAGCCCTGTCCTGTTAATTATTATTGGATAGTATTAATTAATATTAGAAACACAACTTTGATTGCCACAAAGGAAAGCCAAACGTCTCGGTTAATCATTTTATGTTGTTTTTTTACCTACAAAAATTGATTTTCTACATTTTTTATTTAATTAAAAATAATATATATTATTAAATATATAAATTTTATAAATCAACTCAAAAACATTTATTAGATTTATCTTTTTTCTATTGACTACTTATTATGGAAAATATATACAATCAAATAGAATAAAAAATGTAACAAATTAATAATTAAATGTTTTTTAATATGTGTGCAAATGCTAAAAAATCAAATATTATGGGATGGAGTATTATTTATATACATACATGATACATGTATATTAAACAAAGCATAATTAAACATTTATTAATAAATGAGAATTGAAAATGCATGATGCTGCGTCTACAAACCACCGAGCTTACGCGTGACCATGATCGAGTTTAGAAAGCCATCAGTGGAATCCGGATGATAAGTGGTCAACACCTCAAAACCTTTGAGATCAGAAGAAGGATCCACAACTTGAAACAAGAAAACTCTAAGTCCACGAGCACTCCTAAGCATAAGTAAAGCACCAGGAGCCATATGTTTCTCTAAGTGCTCAATCACTCTTATCTTCATCTTCCTATCAACACCAACAAAAGATGCCAAGAAAACGACGTCGTAGTCACGTAGACTGTATGTAACATCGAGTATATCCGTTGTGTGAAAGATCATACGATGAGAGACATCAGGGTCGCGAGAGACAAGACTCTCGGCTAAGTAGTTAGCCTGAGGATCGATGTCAAAGTTATGAAACGATGTGGTTGGGAAGTGAGACTTAGCCAATATGATAGACGTGAAGGGCGTTGAACCCGAGCCGACAAAAGCGATTTTGGTTGGGACATGAGTGGTATGTTTCAAGATTAGATGAGATTCAACTTTGTTTAGCTTTAAGTAAGTAGTGTAAATATAATATAAGGACAAATGGTTAAGTGGGTTATCTTGAAGAGATTCCAAGAGAATAGAGAAATGTTTCTCTGCGTATATTGTTGCTACACAATATTGTTGGATGAGACTACATCTTATGTTTTGAACTTCTTCTGATAGTTCTTCAACTTCAATATTGTTGGCTTTACTCGAGATACACGTGGACATAAGCTGTTCGAATAAGTCTTCAAGAGTCTTCGAAGGTTTTAAGTTGTCAAGTTTCGAGATTTGGTTATGTATTTTGATGATTTGATCTTCAATGTACTTCTTTTGGCAACTCATCGTTTCGTGTTTTTAGGAATTAGAAGGATTTTAATGTGGGTTTAAACTAAATTCAACGGTTGTTATATATATACATATTTGGAGATGTGCGAATCTATACAAAAAACGTATAATTCCAACAAACAATAGCTGGAACACATGTTTAAACTTTAAACAAAGATTAAACATGCAAATGATCGGAAATGGTCTCAATGATTCGAAAAAACCTAAATTGATTTTTTTTAATTCAATATATAAAAGTCGTATATAACAAAAATTGATTTAATATTTCATAAAACGTGGTAGTTTGCATCATTTAAATTTAATTAATCTTGTTGTTGAGATATGATCAATTTAATTAATCTTGTTTTTGAGATATGATCAATTTTATTAATTTTATATATTACACAATTGTTAATACAAAGACACGTAAGCTTGTTAGCTGGTAGATGAGAAACGACTTTTATAGATATCGTGCTTGTTATTTAAATGGTTTATGTGTTGTTATGTTTTTGATAATGGAGGTCAAGAGTCGCATGACGTTTAGGTTAGGGATGATTTTCTCGTATTTGTATGAAAATGGGTCTCAATCTGTGTCTTCTCTCAGATTGGTTAGGGTTGAGTTTAGTGTCGTCTCTTTACTCCCTTTATAAAAATAACTTTCATGATTTCAATTCCTAAAATCGATCCCTAAGATACCTAGATCAAATTAATTCAACCTTAAACATTTAGAGATTGTGACTAACCTGAATCCATGCTTAGTCGGATTTGGAAGACTCTAAATCGGAAATGATCTTCTCCTCCTTTAACCTTTTGCTCTAATGATCTTTATGCGATGGAACAAAAATCTAGACCCTAAACTTTGATGTGTGTGTTTTTGTTGTGTGTTTACATCCTTCACATGATGCTCCTTTATATAGGATGCAAAAGTCTATCTCAAGGGTCACATTCATGATCACTTTAAAGACCATCTTAATAGCCATCATAATAGTTATCTTTAAGACCATCTTAATGAACTTCTTTATGAACATCTTAAAGATGGTAACTCCCAAAGATCATCCAAGAGACATACGTTTGAAGAGACTATCTTAATGACAATGGTTATCTTCATTTGTCTCTTTAATTAACATGTCACATGCACACATATTAGGGTATACTATAAGATATAATAGGTAAGGGATGAGGGTTGATCAATAAACCCAAATTCTAATTCTTTAACCGAAATTGAACCATCACAATATCGAATTTAATATTAGAATCAATACTACAATAAACTTGACCATTATATTAAACCGACTATAAACACATAGGTCACATGAATATCTTACA
>KE150749.1:9105-24000 GCA_000411095.1 Aethionema arabicum
CGTCTCTCAGCCAGCGATGCCCAAAAGAACAACATTTCCGTCGCCGAAACCTGTCGCTGTCTCCAGCGACAGGCAAAAGAACAAGCCCATTATGTTTGCAAAATCATGATATATATATTGCATCTCCTGCTTACCTGTTAAGCCGTGATTTTTGGATCTTTAACTGTAACATGATTTGCAAGCTCATAAACCTTGAGTCAACCTTAAAACAACTGTTACAAAATGGACCACTGCATTTAAAGCAAACGATCATATATTTAATTTGTTTTATTTTTGTATATATTTATATGATTTAACTTTTGTAGTTCATTAAGTGTTTTTAAGAACCAAGAAAATCAACTAAATTAACATGTAGACACGTTGTCCTAGTAAACACTTAACATGTGAACAGTGACGCTACAAAAGTCACATGTGTAAAACCAATACTCATCTTTTATTGTACCTTTTTCACCGTAATGTAGAGTGAGTGGATGGCGATGGTGTTTATAATATGCGAGTGAAGGAAAAGTAGCACACTTAAGTCCCAAGAAAGAGTTGCATTGTATACACTCCAAGTCATAATCTGAACACTGTGTATACTTAGACAGCCCATACATTCTACTTTAGTCAAATTGAAGAACAGTGAGTGATCTTGTGGATGAGAGCCATGGATTAAAGGATCTGGAAGGAAAGCACACCTTAAAGAAAAAAGTATGTTGAGAAACGACAATAATTATTGTAACGAATTCTCTTGAAAATCCAAGAAACAAGTAACATTAGTGTAAGTAAAAAACCAGAAAAAAAGCTGAATGAAAAAGACACACAAGAAAGCTTATTATAACCACACAAAAAAACCCTCTTCAATTAATTACTTCTTTTGAATTAGAGTTCCTGCCAAACACTCAAGAGAACAATGATATTTATCTCCATCCATGAAAAACATCAATCCCT
Source organism: Aethionema arabicum (assembly GCA_000411095.1). Lineage (NCBI taxonomy): Eukaryota > Viridiplantae > Streptophyta > Magnoliopsida > Brassicales > Brassicaceae > Aethionema > Aethionema arabicum. Next base: position 10,036 of record KE150749.1, read on the forward strand.
TTTGACAACGTTTTTCACATCGAAAGCATAATGGTCGAGAGTTACCATTGTTGCTAACAATCTCGACCTCATCATGATCATCTGTTACGAAAACAGGACGGAGTTTACCACTGTAGCTACCAATTTTGACTTCACCAGCTTCTTCTACTTTGAAAACATGACGAGGTTTCATGTATATATCTTCTCCTAATAAACAGTTGACATGAAGAGTGACTCTACAAAAGTCACATGTGTAGAACCATTTCTCTGCATCAACCTTTGATTCACAAATCTCACACCAATATTCGTCTTTTGTTCTACCAATTTTACCGTAGTGTAGACTGAGTGGATGCCGGTCATGCTTGTAATGTACAAGAGAAGGCAAAGTAGCACACTTGACTCCCAAAAAAGACTTGGATTGCATACATTCTAAGTAATATTGTGAACATCTTGTAGACTTACAACCCATACATTCTCCTCTGGTCAAATTGAAGAAAAGTGGATGATCTTGTGGATGACAGCCATGGATTAAAGGGTCTGGAAGTGAAGCACACCTTACGTCTAGTTGAAAATCACAGTCTTTTTTGCCGCATTCGTACACAAAACCAAAAAAGTCTTTATAACACCCACCACAAGTAAACATACCTTCAATAAAAAGAATAGACACGAAGTCAAAAGGTTTGAGAACAATTGGATGGAGAGTAAGAGGATGTTTATGTAATGGATGGTTCTTTTTGCGTGGAAGAGATGCACATTCTTCATCAAGAATGAAATCACATTCCATACAACTATAAAAAGCTTTTGAATTTGGTATCGGGAGACAACAAGCTTCACAATAATTTGTTTCACCATAAATCTTGATGTTGGTGTTCTTGTAGAGCTTTAGATTATGTTGTTGATGACTAAAATGTTGTATTGTCTCATCATCAATTCTAACAAATGGTTCAACATCTTCTTCAGCTTCTTCAACAACTCCTTCAAGATTTTTTCCATCCCATACATCCCATCTCGTTGCACACTTTGAATGTACAGCATATTGGCATCCTTTACTACAAGAATATTGCCCACAATTGATATCAACACTTTTACGACAAACTCCACAAGATAAACCATGATCTCCAGAAGAAAGTGATGAGGTGTAGGAGAGACGGTGTTGATGACGAGTGATCTTAATGACACGAGGCAAGTAAACACATCTAGAATGAACCATGTAGTTACAAGGTAGACAAGAATAAACAAGATCTTGGATGTCTTCAAGAGACTCTCCACAAACATCACATGGTAATGGAAGCCGCCTAGGAAAAAGAGTTAGAGTGTGTTCATGACTCTTCCTGTGTGAGACAGACAATGGCGGTGGAGTCGTTGCACACTCAGCTTTTAGCTTAAAGTTACATACACAACATTGATAATATAATTTTCCAAGAAATCTCTAGAGAAATTTACAGAGAAATAAAGTCATGAGAAAATATATAGTTCTAATTATGAAAAAATAAAAATAAAAATGTCTTTAAATTGTTTCGAAATTATAGAAAAATTAAATTACCGAAAATCTATGAATGGTATGGAATTTTCTTTTGTAAAAAGAATCTATGAATGGGCTTATAAATGAAAAAAAACAAGAAGAAAAAAAGAATGGGTTTATAAATACTTCTTAGGTTTTAATATTATATATATATATATATATATGTGTGTGTGTCATGTGTGTATACGTGGCCGATTCTGATCCTATTTCGAGTGGTTAAAATATTTCACAAAAAGAAAACTTTAAATTTTGTTTTAATATAAATATAAATATATATTACTGGATCATAAACATGTGTACTTTTGTTTGCTCATATTATTTTTTAATGAAATAATAAAGAGACTATAAGAAAAGAATTATTTTATTAGAGTTTTTTTTCCTATAACACAGATAGGTTTTTTAAGCTTAATTTTAAGGATATTCATTTGTATATTTATATTTAATAAATTTTTCTCAATAAAATTATCAAAATCTCTAACATTTAGAAAACAAACGTATACGCAAACATCAATCAATCTTCATAACCCAAAAATTAAACAATAATTAAAAAATAAAATAAAATCATAATTAGACCTAACATAAATAAAATATTCAATATTTTCTTGTTTTGAAAAAAAAAGTAAACTAGAATATTTATTTGAAAATATTGATTTTTGGTTGATTGATAGGTGACAAAATTCGAATGTGGAGGATTTGTGTTAGGAGTTGCCATGTCACATGCAATATGTGATGGATATGGAGAAGGTCATTTCATGTGCGGTTTAGCTGCGTTAACCGGAAATAAGAAATTGAAAACAATTCCGGTTTGGGAAAGAGAAAGACTAGTAGCTAAACCGGATAATGAACCTCCTTATGTTCCCGACGGCGAGACAGCGGCTTCGCCGTATATACCTACCGAAGATTGGGTATGTACTAACAAAAATAATAATCAAGATTATTTCATTTATTAACTGATTAAGGATAGTTTTAAATATATTATTTAGATTTTGTTCAAATAAAAAATTTCTTATTATGAATCAACACTATGAAGTGGAAAAAAAAATCAACAGTATAATTTTGTTTTTTAACTCGATCAACAGTACAATTAACAAGATCTTTAAGTAAATACCTGAATTTCTTTTTATATTAATCAAATCAGGAAAATATGTATGTATATACATATATATATATATATTATATATACATATATATATATATTATATATACATATATACATATATATATATATATCGAGAAACTAGTTGAATGATAAGTATAAAAATAGCCAAAATTTCTGTTATTTATGCTTCTTTTTTTCAAAATACTACCAAATGTTTTAAAACGGTAAATAAACTTTTTTTTAAAATTATTTTTCCAAAGATTGTGGTATTAATTTTTGAAAATAAAACTCAAAAATGTTATATTTGAGAATATGCCGGATTAGTATTTTTAATTTGATAAATGAATATTATGATTGTAACTAAAAAAAAAAGAAAAACTCTAAACAACTAGTTATCAAAACTGACTATTAACATGTAATTATATACATATACCCAAAGTTATATATTTTCTTTTAACAATACATTTATTTATATATGTATATTTTCTTATAACTACTTATTTTAAGCAAAATTCTTGAAAAAAACAAGAATTTTTCATATGCAACACAATACATTTCTAGTAAAAAAACTACAAAAAATATATTCGTAAGAAAAACTAAAGAATTACATGTTTATTGTGCCCACTTTTTCTATATGTAAAAACAGGTAACCGAGAGAATAAACATTAAATTTGAGAGCATTAAGAATTTAAAAGAGACTACATTACAAGACAGCAACATCTCAAATGACACATTTACCACTTTTGAAGTCTTAGGAGCTTATTTATGGAAGTCAAGAGTTAAAGCTTTAAGATTAGATCAAGAAGGGATCACAGTTTTCGGTTTCTCGGTAGGAGTCCATGATGTTGTCGATCCGCCTTTACCTGATGGATACTACGGAAACGCTTTTATCGATATATTCATACCATTATTGGTAAAAGAACTTGAAAAATCAACGATTTTCGATATTGTAAAACTCATAAAAGAAGCGAAAAGAAATGCTCGCGATAAGGAATATCTAGAGGAAGAACTAAGTAACACCGAAAAATGTACCGAAATGAAGTTAGAGATCAAAGGAAGAAAAGATGGATTGTTTGTATTGACTGATTGGAGAAATATCGGAATTTTTGATTCGATGGATTTTGGGTGGGGTGAACCGGTTAATTTATTGCCGGTCCTGCCACCTGATACCATGAGGACGGTTAATATGTTAACGCGACCGTCTAGGTTGGAACCGGTAGGAGGAGTTCAGGTCATGGTTACATTACCAAGAGTTGCAATGGTTATGTTTAAGGAAGAGATCAACGCTCTAGATATGTGAATGTTTTGTTAAGTTGTTTTTTTTGTGTGTGTGGAAGTATTAATAAATAAGGTTAAAGTTTATTAATCTATATCTATATCTATATATATACTAAAACAAAAGTATAACAGTTTTCTTTTGTTATATTAATCTATTATATACTAAAACAAAATTAATTTTATTTACGTATTATACTCTAATTTTGTTATTTTAAAATTAAATTAAATTTATTCTATATTTCTTTATTAATTTAAAATATTTTTTCTCAATTTTTGTAAAAATAAATAAATAATAATGTCAGATAGTTATAAACCTAGTTTTTACATATAAAACATATTTATTTGTGAACAAGCAATTGAAGAAATATATATTTTTTTAATTTAATTCAAGATTTAAGAAACAATTCATTGGTAATTCAAGATTTTTATTTTTTATTTTTTTGTGTCTTTAACCAAATCATAACTATTTGTTACAAAAATCACTTCATAGAATTTCAATCGGGTTATTGCTTCCATCACCCGAAGCCAATGCCAACTTTGAATCCAAACTAGGTAAGCTTAAACTTAGAGTCGGACATGATATTATATATTTTAGAAACCGCTAATATATATATATATATATATAAATGTGTCATTAGTCTAGTGTTTATAATACATTGTAGAACTTTTGGAAAATCTTGTGTTTGAACCTTTGTACCATAAAATAAAGTTAGATAATTTTTACCAAACTTTTAATTTTAACAATTTTAGTTTGAGAGCTTTACTAACACAATTTTAATATAAGATTTAACAATATTTCACACATAATATAGATTATTTTTTAAATGTTACATTAGAATAATGTTTATAATGATAATACTACATTAGAATAATTTTGATAAAACTAATGATATACACATAAAATATACTAATCTTTAAATTTTGAATATTTATAATAAGTATCAAAATTTTCTCTACATATCAGATATTTATATTTCTATTTAATAACAATTTAATATCAAATATTATATAATTGTATATTATCAACAAAATGTATATATAATGCACAAATCCATACGGTTTGTTGATAGCACATCCATTAGTAATATATTGGGGCAAATGAATCTTTCCCATCAACAAACCGTATGGATCCACGCCTAGACTAATATTTTTTTTAAAGACTACAAAAATCTAACCTTGAAGGAGTTGGTGATAGCTCGCTTATCAGATCCACTCAAAATTCTAACCTTGAACGAGTTGGTGATAGCTTGCAAATCAGATCCACTAGGATCTGATAAACTCAAAACCGCCTGATATACCGTCAGGGGCGGATCTATGTTAATACTAATGGGTGTCTATGCACCCACTAACTTTCAGATTTTGTCAATAATTTCTATTAATTATCTTCTCTAATTAATTTAGGCACCCGTTCATTTATAGATAGTGCATCCATTCTTATTTTTTTTATTTCTTTTTCCATTGATGTTAAAATCATTTCTAAATTTATTTTAAAAATGTAAGGAAATCACTTGAAAATCAATTAAAATGTTCAATAAATTGAAAAATAATTCAAAATAATATTTCCTTTGTTATTTTAATAAAAACGTTCCTAACTTTTTTAAAGAAAGAAATCAATGAATTATCAGTTCAAATCTTATCTTTAAAAATAAAATAAAATTTATTGGCTGAGTTCTATTTCTTGTTTTTATAAGTTTACAAGTTATTAATAATTTATTTTATTTTATAGTTTTATTTGTTTCAATATTTAAATATAACCTTATACTTATTGAATATTTATAATTTATAACTTTAGAATTTATATTTTCAAATTATGAACTACATATAAGATATTTTTAAAATTATTCTTATTATGGAAATTATCTAAACAGAAATATATGTCGATAAAAAATGAAAATTTATTATTTTATAGTTATCCTTTTTTTAAAAATTTTTTATAATCATTATCATAAATAATATATTATTTACCATAATTATTTTGATTTTTTTTGTTATAAATTTCATATTTAAATTTAAATTTAAATTTTTATGTATAATATTTATTTTAATTAATTATATATTCTCTTAAAAAAATGAATTATATATTTTAAATTATATTAAAACGATAAAAAAACAAAAAAAAATTATATTAATATTTTGTATTTTAAATTTAATAAAAATATGTGCACCCATTGAAAAACATTTCTGGATCCGCCATTGTATACCGCCACATTAATAAGTCTAAGAAGGGTTGTTTGCAGTAACTAGCCTCATGTAGCTAACCATCATACAAGTATTGTTCACGGTTGACCTGCACCTTAACTATTTTATTTATTTATGAATTATACGATGATAAATAACCTCCTCATAGCATTAGTATACCAACTAACTCTATATCCAACAATAACATCACGAATTTAAGAATCAAATATTTGAAATAGTAGGAACTTTTACAGATCAATAGCACCACGATAGTCTAAATTTCACCTTGTAGTTAAGACTCGGAGATTTAAAATATTTTCATTTACGCAACGATACAAAATATCACTGAAAAATAATTTCTTAAACGATAATTTGTTCACTAAAGATGAAAAGTCAGTTTACACAACCGATCACAACAAAAGGTCCATCAAATCTCAAAATTCAAACAAAAATCGAAATACGAAAAAATCACAACGAAATATATGATGAACTCAAAACTTCAACAACTTTATAAAAACAAATAATAACTTGTATAGGCTTACAATCTCATAGTACTATAGGAAACAAAACTGAAAGTGATTGAAAAATAAAAAATGGAATGGAAAGTAAATTAAGAAAATTAAATATTATGGAATTGCCTTCAACGACAAAACTATCTTTATTTACGTGGAAAAATCTATAACTAGAATATATCATTCAAACCCTCAAATATTTAGAATGTTAGCTAAGGATCCAACACTTCTATTTCTATAGTTCTCTTACCGATAATTTTTCCCTAACTATTTTAAGGGTCTGATTGGGAAAACTTTTAGTCGGGCTTAAAGCTCTTTAAAATTTAGTCACGATTGACTGACAGAGCTTAAAGTCGATCTTAAAGGTGATCTAAAAGCTCCTCACCTCTAAACTCATTGTTGGAGTTTTTCTCGAGTTGTAAACTCTATAAATTGTAAAAAAAAACATAATTAACCTTATAGATTTAATTAATTTCCTATTTCTGTTTATTATATGTTTATTTTAGTAATTTTATGTCTAACAACTCACAACTTTACCAATCAAATAATTTGAATATAAGTTTCAGCTGCTTACAGCTTCAGCAGCTTACTGTTTCAGTCCCTTACAGTTACAACCCTACTAAAAGTCTTTCCAATCGACCTCTAAAAAATATGTCGCCTAAATTTATTGAAGAACTCGTTGTTAGTGATAAACAAATATATCAAATAAAATATATATAATAAAGCTAATATGATTATATATATTTAATTTATTAAGATTAAAAAAAACACCGCTCAAAATTTGATTTAAAATGACGCAAATTAAAAATCTTTTAGTTTTGTCGTAACCAACAAAATGAAGAGATTTACGTATTCAACCAAAACTCTTAAATGTTATTAAATCAATATTTTTAAAATTTTGATACTTACAAAACAACACAATAATCTAATATAAAATTTTCATTGCAAATTTTAAACACAAACGTGGAGAAGAAAAATCATTGCATCTCACTATATTTTCTTTAACTTGTATAACGTATATATATAACACAATCCGAATTACTCAAAGTCTACATTGTGATGATAAAAAACTCCTTTTTTTTCCCCTGAAACATTACTTTATATTGGCTAAAGCAATTGTTCGATATGGAGACCTTCGCTTACAAAAGATTCCATCGATGATGGAATTACATGAGAAACAAAGGACGAATAAGTAGTATAGGAAAGCGCGAGTCTTGCCAAAGCCTCGGAGACCTGGTTTGAATTCCTAGGAATATGCTGAATGGAGAATAAATCGAAATCTCTGCTCATCACTTCGATTTCTTGTGCAATGATTCCAAGAGATGTCCATCTATTTTCCTTCATTATCCCAAGCACCAGCTCTTTGCAGTCGGTCTCGAATTGCACTCGACGGAATCCTAGACGTCTAGTTGAAGGAATCGTCCATAGTAACCCCTCTGCTTCAGTGAGAAGAGGGGAAAGTAATTTTTCTCGTCGTTTTGCACCACAGGAAAGAACCACACCTCGGCTATCTCTGAGAACCCAACCATGGCTGTAATAGTGGTTATTTTCCGACCAAGCTCCATCCGAATTGCATTTGAAGCAGTTTTTCGGCGGTAGTGTCCATCGTTCTGTTGTTTCTATTGGTCTTGTGGTGTTGGTATTGGGTTGGGCCTCAACTTCTTTCAATTTTTCTGTTTGGGCTTCTGTCCACCCCATCCAATTTGTCTCATCCAGTTTGTCTCATCATGTGCTAACACTTTTATTGCCGATTTTCGTTTTCCTTCAAATAACCCTTCCTTTCTATTTTTCCAGAGACTCCACATCAACCAAGGAGAGAGGAGATGACGGTTTGGGGCGTTTGAGTCTAGAGGCTCCGTTGGAGTGATATTTGAAATCCGATTTCTGGTGGATCGGGCATGCATGTAATGTGGTGATAGGATCTGGCCTATATTGGAGTAAATTGAGTTGGAGAAGTATCCATCCCTTGCTGATCGGATTCTTGACATGACCCATGTTAATCGGGCGAAAGTGCATTGGAAGAGGACGTGGTTAACTGTTTAGGGATCTTGATCACAAACCTGGCTCCTTTCAGTTGTAAGTATTTTGTTTTTCATGTTCCCTGCTATTGCTAGACAATTGTTAACTGATTTTCATAGAAAATATTGTATCTTCGGTGGTGCGTTTGAGTTCCAGATTGCAGTATAGATTGGATTTAAAGTTGGTCCTTCGGTTATTGCTCTGTTCTGGAATTGGGATGAATTTAGTAACCATGTTCCCGATTTGACACTATATATCTCGTTCTTGTCTAGAGACCATTCATGGGCGTCAGTAGTGTGTTCGGATCCAGGTTTCAATTGTGTAATCCATTTAATGTCCTCGTGATGGATTTGGTTCCTTAATTTGTGCAGGTCCCATTTGCAGATGTAAGGATTGACCAGTGAGCCGACCACTTTGCTTGTAGGTTGGGTGCCAGGTTTGGGTCTTGGTGGTTTTGGAGGAGCTGTAGGAAGCGAGTGTTCCGTCCATATATCAGTGGTAAAGCCTGATCCAATGAGTTTTCTTGTTCCCTAGTTGATTAGAGGTATTGCTGAGTGCATACTTCTCCAAGCGTATGATGGCCGAAATCCAATTTTGCTTTGTAGCACGAAATCATTTTTAAAATATTTGCTCTTCATAACCATTGCTAACAGGGAGTCAGGCTTTGTTAGAATTCTCCAAATTTGCTTTCCTAGGAGTGCCAAATTGAATTTTTCTATATCTCTGAAACCGATTCCTCCAAGTATCTTAGATGTGCAATGTTTGTTCCAAGCTTTCCAATGAATTCTTTTTTAGCTTGTTTTTGTTTTCCACTAGTAATTGGACATTGCTGAATTCTTTTTTAGCTTTTTTAGCTTGTGTTTGTTTTGGGAAGTTTGAAACATGACATAGTGTAGGTTGGAAGGGCTAACGCCACTAACTTTAGTAGTGTTTCTTTGCCTCCTTGTGAAAAGAATTTGTTGTACCAGGTGTTAATCCATTTATCAATTGTTTCCTTTAGGTAACGGAGAGAGGTCATCTTGGAACGCTGGAATAACTCTAGAATACCTAGGTATTTCCCTTGTTGATTCGACTGTGTCATGTTCAGAATATTGTGAATCTGAGCCTAGATGTCCGGTGGGACTTTGTGACCATATGAAATATTGGATTTTTGCAGATTGATTTGAAGGCCCGAGAGTTCGCCATAGGTGGTAAGGATCTCCCTAATTTCCTGCACCTATTGGACTTTTGCTTTGCAGAAAAACAAACTATCGTTGGCAAAAAACAGGTGCATGATTTGGAGAGAGGATTGGCCTATTTTAATTCCTGAAATGGACCCATTGTGTTTTGCCTGCTTCATTTTGTGGATTAGCCATTGTGAGCCTAAGATGAATAGAAATGGTGAGATGGGGTCGCCTTGCCTAGTACCACATGTAGGTCTTATTTCTGCATGGAATGCCATTGATAAGGATTTTATAGTTAACTGTTGTGATGCATTCCATTATCATGGTAATCCAGTCTTCTGAAAATCCCCAAATTCTCATTGTTTCTTTTGGGAATGGCCATTTTATTTTGTCAAATGCCTTAGAGATATCTGTTTTGAGGGCTAGCCATCCTTATATCTGGGTATGTTTTTAGAGCATGCATCATCTCATGTGCTATCAAAATATTATATGAGATTAGTCTACCTTCAACGAAGGATGATTGTGTTTCTGAGATAAGATTTGGCAAGAGAGGTTTAATTCTATTGGCTAGCAACTTTGCAATGATTTTGTAGGTCACGTTACAAAGGCTAATAGGTTTGAAATCATGAAGTATATTGACATTTTCTTTTTTTGGGATCAGGCATATATTGGTGTTATTTAGTTCGATCTCTAGCTTCTTTGAAATGAAGAATTGTTTGACCATCTTAATGACATCTTGACTGATATGTTGCCATTATCGTTGGAAGAACAAAGCTGTCATGCCGTTGGGACCCGGGCATTTGTTGGGATTTATGCTGATGATAACCTCCCAGATTTTCTTTACTGTTGGCATTTTTGTAAGTGATTCATTTTCTACAGGTGTTATGCACTGATCGTATGCTTTTGTAGAGGTCTTTTGCTTTTGTAGAGGTCTTGGAAGTATGCTTGAGCAATCTGTTCCATTTCTTTGTCTTTGTATCGGTTGATTCCGTTTGCATCTTGGAGATATTTGATGACATTTTTTATTCGTCTTTGTTTGGTAGTAACGTGGAAGAATTTAGTATTTTTTCCCCTTCCCTCAGCCAATTGTTTCTGCTTTTTTTCTTCCTAAACAACTCTTCTTTAGCTTGTGCTTTGTTGATTTTTTTTCAGTTTTCATAGATGTGTTGTACATGTCTTCAAGTGGTTGCTCTGAATGGCATTGTTTATAGCTTGTTGCAAGGCTTTTATCTTCCATTTTGAGTTCTGGGGGTTAGTCATTTTCCACACTGAAACAACATGTCTACATGATCGGATTCGGTCTCCGATATTGCTTGAAAAATTTTGGTTGTTTGTTCCCCACCCCGTTTTTACAATTTCTTCAAATCCTTCTTTATTTAACCACCTTCTATCAAACATGAACATGGGACGTCTCTATTTAGGTGCTCCCTGTATTCTGATGAGGAGCGGACTATGATCTGATGCAACCCTTTGGAGGTAAGTAACCTCAGTGTTTGGAAACTTGTCAAACCAATCGGCATTGGCTAATGCTCTGTCCAAGCGATATTGGATGAGTACATTGTTACGGATACCATACCATGATAAACAGTTCCCTTGATGAGGTATGTCCTTTACCCCACATGCTTGTATAAGGTTGTTGAAAGCATAGAACGATTGCAGTGGACGGGGTTTGCCTCCTTTTTTCTTTTAATTCTCTCTGATCTCATTAAAATCTCCAATAAGTAGCCATAGGATAGTTTTGTCATCTCTAATCCGATATATTTTTTCCCGAACTTCTTTTCTTTTCTGTTTGTTTGGTTTCGTATACACATGTAAGCGCTAGTTCATTGTTCTGTCATGTTAAAGTAGAGTCAATAACATTTTTGTCCGCTTTTTTTATGTGTATCTTGATTGAGTCTTTCCACATGAGAGCAAGACCTCCGCTTTTCCCCTTCGGTTCGACCGTGTACAAACCTTGATAGCCTAGATTTCCTGCCAGATTTTCCATATGATTTACTTTGTTTTTGGTCTCTGTGAGGAACATAACTTCGGGGAGAAACTGACCATGAATCTCCCTAAGTTGTCGAACTGTCAAGGTGTTCCCCACCCTTTAAGTTCCAACTTATTGTATTCATTGGGTCCCGTGTGGTTTATGGTTAACCACTAATCGTTTGTTTGCGATCATTTTTCAGATGCAGAGAGGGATTTTGTTGGCATTCCACCATATTAAGGATTCAAAGAGGTTGTATGTGATGTATGTTGTTTTGAGGATTCAGCCTTGCGGTCCGGTGATTCCCAGCTCAGTCTACGCTTGATTGGGATCCTAGAGTGGTCGGTAGTGATCTCTGTGATTCTCCTTGCTCTTTGAGCATCATGTTCTTCGCTATGTTCATGATGTCTTTTTCGACTGAATTTGGATTTTGTTGAGTGTCTTTATGTACTCTTTGAATGGCTAGGTTGGTTAATGATATTATCTTTATAGGGATTGGGATTTTCAGAACTAGGTGGATTCGTTTTCCTCTTCCATTTGTATTGACCATGTTGTGTGTCTCTTGCTTGGTGCATGTAGTTTTGGTTATAGTTGTCCGTGCATCCATGATTGTTTGACAGACTGTCCATTTTCTTGTGTTTTTGCTCTCGGGGCTTGTAAGAGGTAGTGTGGGGTTTACTTGTGTTTTGATAATTTCCTTGCTGGTAGGTTATGTTATGATGTCTGGATGCTTCCACTGTTTCTTTTTTTTTTCCTTTGTATGTGGGTCAATGGTCAATATCATGAGTGAGTCTCTTGCATGATTAGCATAGATTAAGAAGTTTCTCATACTCAAGTATTACTATTATTGATTCACCAGTTGTGAATTTCAGTGATTTTTTAAAGAGCAACAGGGATTCTGCCGGGAGCCATAGCCTCATTCGCACATATTCCAGTTGTCTAGCGCATGAAGTTTAATTGATTCAATGGTTCACAAGTGTTTTCCGAGGGCTCGAACAATTGTCTCTTGAAGAAGGTGAAGGGGGATTCTCTTAATGCGTACCCAAAAGGGTATGAGATTGAGATAATCTTGGCTTGGTGTTAAAGTCCATCGCTCGACTGTTATCATCCAATGTGAGAAGAACCAGTGACCATTTGAGAGCAGGTACTCAATATCTTTTTCATTATGAACTAGAAACTGTATTTTGTCACCTCCTATGCCTCTACCTCTGATTGTACCTCTGATTTTACCTTGCATTTTCCAGATATTTGGAAGTCCTCGTACATCGCCGGTTATATTTTGAGCAAGTGGGTTAAGTAATCTAAGTACAATACTTTTTGAGTTTTCTTCTATCGTTTTAGTGTAGTCTAGTTGGGGTACCATGATGGGAGTGTCAGCCTCTTCCTCTTTGAACTCTTTAATTTTTCATAGATTTCCTCTGTGGGTGGGTACTGTTTTCTTTGGGTGGTTCCTTCATAGTGGAGGAATCTGCTTAAAACAACTGATTTATAATGGATCTGAAGTCACTAAGACTTAACGAGGTCTCGTAAGTGTTGTTACCTACCAGATCTGTCAGTAGTATTTGTTGGATCTGTTACTCCTACATAAACTTGTAATGTGAATGAAATTTTGAGTGGATGCTGACTCTGTACTTGCTTTTTCTGGCAAATGAGCTAAAGAAGATCCTATTGGAATTAAGAGAGCTGAAATCTGTTAGAAAATCTTCTTAAGCTTTGTTTATGAACCCTAATCACCCTTTTTGAATCGCTTTGGACGGAGAACATATTGACTTTTTTTGCTTTTTTTTGTTCCTTCTAAAACTATAACAACTCCTTTAATCTCACAATTTCAACCATATACATATCACTACAATATTAATTTATTAAAATATACAGACAAATATTAACATATATTCATATTAGTTTGACGTATGTTCCAAAATTGTCATTTGACAGGCCTAGTGGCTGAATTCAATTCAAAATTTTTTAAAAAACTTCACGAAATCTAAGTTGGTTAATATTTTTTTGCTTTTAATTATTGTACAAGAACATCATTAATATTTTTAATTGTTATTATATGTAAACATCTAATACTTACATATGTTTTTATACATAAGAATTAAATGTAAACATTTTGCAGAATAATACCACTATATTTACTAGCCCTGTAAATATACCCACTCGTTTAAAACGTTGCCTATTCTTTCCTCTTCCATAGATGTTCCAAATAAATCAAGAGTATATATATATATATATATATATATATA
>KE150750.1:0-11988 GCA_000411095.1 Aethionema arabicum
AGGGTTCAAGGGTTCGAGAGTTTAGGGGTTTGGGGGTTTTGGGGTTTAGGGGTTTGGGGTTTTGGGGTTCGGGAGTTTGAGGGTTCGAGGGATGAGGGGTTTGAGGGTTCGTGGGTTCAAGGGTATTTGTGGTTTGGGGTGTTGGGGTTTTGGGGTTTCTAGGTTTTTGGATTCGTGGTCAGGTTCGGGTTAGGGGTCGAGTTCGGGTTTGTGTTGCTTTTGGGTTTAGGTTTGGGTCTGGGTCTGTGTTTGGGTTTGGGTTTAGCTTTGGGTTTGGGTGTGGGTTTGCTTTTGGGCTCGGGTTTGGGTTTCTTTCGGGCTCGGGTTTGGCTTTGGGTTTGGGTGTGGGTGTGGGTTTGCTTTTGGGCTCGGGTTTGGGTTTGCTTTTGGGTTTGGGTTAGGGTTTTGGGGTTTTGGGTTAAATTTGGCTATATAACATATATTATGTGTAAATGTGTATGTGTACCTGTTGCCAAAGCTTTATTTGGTTTCCTAGAGACAAGAGCATATCGAAAAAACCTGTTGCGTATGACTTTCCATTATGCAACTGACTGAATTGAGGCTATGTTTTCGTAACACCTGCATGAAGACCAAAATTGAAATGAGAGATAGCTACAAACTTCCAAATCTTTTGTTGCCAACTAGAGAAACTGATGAAGAGAAACATAAAAAAACGTTTCATAGCAGCTTTTAAACCCAACTGACGTACACATTGTCTATATTGTAACCCAATGTATGCAAGTTCAGAGCCATTCCCAAATTTTCATTGGAACCCACAAGATGAGTTTTGTAACAGAAACTAAGATCTAAATGGATGCAAGAGAAGCCCTCATATAATCCTAAAGAGCAAAAACAATAAGTAAAGAAGCACATCTATTATTAAACATGACATGACGATAGACTTACCGTCAAGAACTGCATAGGTGCAACAGGCTTCACACTTTTATCAAGCTCGCTGAATAACTCACGTTTTGCAACTGTGAACGTTTGAGAAATCTGATCCACATCAGTGTTTTGTCCAGCAAGAGGATAGCTAATAAGAAAATCAAGAATCAGATTTTGGTTTTATGGTATTGCAGCAATCTAAGTGCTTAAATCAAAATCAAAATCAAAATCAAAACCCATTAAAGAAATCAAATCAAAAAAATCTATTTCTGAAACCAAATCAAAAGCCCATTTCTGAAATCAAATCAAACCCCCATTCTAAAATGAAATCGAAACCGATTTCTGAAATCAAATCAAAAGCTCATTTCTTAAATGAAATCAAAACCAATTTCTGAAATCAAACGATATTCCACATGATAATCAAGCGTATTGCTTCGTACAGTTCAGAATTCTATTGGCTAATCTCTCAGAGATGGAAATTGGAAATGAAAACCCACGAATTTCGTTCACTATGTCGAAGTAATCTTCCATTTCCCAGCAACAAAGCACCAAATAAATGACAATTAAACAGGTTCCGTAACTGTGTAGAGAGAAAAGAATCTAACAAAACAGAACATAAGCAAATAAGTCATGATCAACGACATCAATGCCCAGAATCTCAGAAGCAGCCTAGTAGTAACCGCATCAAAATCAAGCAATTAGGACACATAAACTAGAACCCCAAATTTTAATTGAAACCCAAAGTAGAGACAAAATTGAAACCGAGAAAAATGCAATCGTTAATTGAAATCCAAAAAACACAACCATTTAATTGAAACCTAGAAAACACAAAGCTTTAATTGAAATCTGAACAGAAACAATCGTTAATACAAAATTTAATTGAACCCCAGAACAAAAACAATCCTTAAATTGAAAACCAGAAGATCGAAAATCGTTAATTGAAACTCAGAAAACACATACCTTTTTCCCAAGGTTTATCTTCTTCCTCCTTTTTGTAGGATGACAAACTATTTGAGGCATAACTAAGGAGTCTGGGGAATGTCCGGATGATTTTTATCGAGAGGCTGGAGGACGAAACCTCCGAGCGTCACAGAGGGTTCTTTCCGTTGTTGGAAGAAAAAGCTTCCATTTTTTCCGACGATTGACAAATCGGAGAAAATCTCATCTGAATAAACGAATCGATTAACTCAGATATATTTTGAAATCAAGAACGCGCAGATTTTGCAACTCGCTTATTGGAAGAAAAAGGGAGGAATTGATTCGTAAATGACAGGGTAACGGTTAATGTTAGAAGACAGTGTTTTCTTTGTGTCAGACACACAACGGCTATTATTATTTGATGTTTCGAGACTTTTGACAAGATAATTATAGTCATTTGGGCCACACATAGCGGAAATATATGGTTTAGGGCTTACAATTTATTTTGGTCCACTCTATAAATGGTTGCTAAATTTAATTGGTTAATTTTTCAAAAAATTTGATGTAACTTCGATTTTTTTTTAAATTGGGTAAAATAAAATAGGTTAATCCTGTAAAGAGTTGTCAAAGTTAAGAAAATTTAAACAATTGAGTAAAATTCATAGGTGTTATTACTCTTTGAGAATGGTGAGGGAGAGGAGTAACATGGAAAGGCCAGAGCTTATGTGCTTGCACTCATGTGCGTATGAAATATGGCCAGAGGGTTGAGCTCTTACAAAATGGTCAGTGTAACGATAAAGATTTTTAAAAACCGCAAGTCAGTTGCTATGTCTAGTGAATAATATATAATTTTGATTCCAGTACTACATGTTAATAATCAATCAGTTACAAGAAGAAAGAAAGCTCGTGTTTGGGGGTAAACATCAGCATGCTATCGCCAAAATACTTTCAAAACCAGCAAATATATGACAATTCATAACTCGTAATACATTATTCCTAACTGTTCAGAAAAAAAAATATATTTGTTTTACGGAAAGAAACCCTAATGAGAAACTTTTCCATACAAGAGAATGAAACAACGACATACGAGCTGCAAATCAATCTACAAATCTACGGTGAAATTTCATATGATTTTATTTGGTCCCTTGAG
This sequence comes from Aethionema arabicum, assembly GCA_000411095.1. NCBI lineage: Eukaryota > Viridiplantae > Streptophyta > Magnoliopsida > Brassicales > Brassicaceae > Aethionema > Aethionema arabicum. Next base: position 2,954 of record KE150750.1, read on the forward strand.
ATACACTCGAAATCCAAGCTTGCCTGCTTTTACTCGCTTGTGTCAAAGAGTTGGAAACTTTCATGCCTCTTCAAGGGCTTTCTTTATGTCTTTCTGCTCACACAAGATATGAAAACAACAGCTCAAATCCGATTACCACAATGGCATGTATGCATGCCAACAGTTTACTTATAGGCATATAAAAAGAGAGTGCAGACCTCAATTGATAGCGGTGGAACTGTTGGGCCATAACGATCAATGACTTGGCCATCTTTTCCGACCAAGAACTTGGTGAAATTCCACTTAATTCTGGAGCCCAAAAAAGTGGGTTTACTTGCCTTTAGGAATTTGTATAGTGGCGCTGCGTTCTGACCATTTACGCGTACCTAAAGCCCATATAAAGGCCGTCATAGTCAGTTTTTCACCCATAGAGAGATGTATCAACGTTTGAACGGTCTGAATATCAGGTTACTCTCACCTAAACACACCAAAAGTTATAGCTACCAAACATAGTAAGCTATCAAAGTTAATCACTGAGGTGAATATCCACAAGTTTCATTCCAAGCGTCTTGAGGTGGACAAATTACTAGTACAGTTTTAAATATTGCTCGAGTCAACTGTTAACAAGAAAATATTGCAAAACTCCTACCTTGTGGAAAACCGGGTACTCGGCCTTAAACCTTGTGCAAGCAAATTCATGAGCCTCTTGGCTTGTGCCGGGCTCCTGGTTCAGAAACTGGTTGCAAGGAAATGCCAAGATCTCAAATCCTGAAAACAGGAGCATTCACAAGACGCGGATGGAACCATTTTATAAACGAAAATTTACAATAAAAACCCCGCAAATAAAGCATGAATATAGAGAGATCCGCTAGCATAAAAAGATAGCACATACATCGACACACGTAAGAAAACCATGAATCAAACATGTATGTAGAGCGAAATGAACGAGGAAAGAATGAACAGAGAGAGAGAGCGAGAGAGAAACCTTGGTCCTTGTATTTCCGGTAAAGTTCCGTCAGCTGGGTATAGTTGGATTCGGTGAAACCGCTGTATCGGTAGACAAAATCAAACAAAGGAGTGACCCCTAGATATCATTAATAAAGCAAAATGTCTTAAGAAAACTTGGAGAAGACAAACCATTTGGAAGCGACATTGACGAGGAGGAGGACTTTGCCTTGGTAAATGCTCAAATCGACGTCCTTACCAGAGCTATCCTGATTTGCGGGGAATAAAAGAGGAGAAAATCAGAAGGTGAGATGTGAAAAAGAGGATGGATTTGGTTTACCTTGGCGACGAATTCGTGGACAGATTTCTCTGGAACCGAGGGTGAAGCACCCATCTTTGCGATGCCAAATCAATTCTTCTCTCGAGAGAATAGTGAATGAAGGAACAGAGCCTTTGATTCAATGTCCATTGACCCTTTGACCGTTACACCACGCGTTCTTCTCTCCGACTGTCCCTGTGGACACTAATTTTACCTTTTTTTTCGTATTATTTCTGTCAGATGAGATGCATCGTGTGGCCTTTGTTCAAATAACAAATTAGAGGACAATATCATACATATTATTAATTCATGACACGATCATTCGACATCGACCAGTAAGTAGTATGCCAAATTGCGTACCTACTAATTCTTCTCAATCATATCATTCAGAATTATATGCTTTTCCCGGAACTTATATCATTTCTATCTACAAAATAGACGAATTGCATCTAAAGAGATAGAAACAACAGCACCTGAAAGGCACAGCTTAACAAAACTACTATTCTAAGAGGTGAATATACATCAAACACCCAAAAGGCCAAAAATACCCACATCACAAGAACAAAAAAATGTTGAATAAACAAAGATGCAAAGCAGACCAGCAACCAGCAGAAAGTGCCCACGTTTGTTTGGATGCTACGCTCTACTCAATCTTTCAAGAAATGGCTTTACCATCTCCTCACTGTCTGTTTCGCATCTTTGCACAGAACAGAGATTCATGATGTTTTGATATAAGAGATACATCATATGTACACTACTCCCACTTCTTCCTCGTCTATTTAACCTCCCAAGTACCACGGCCAACCACCTACCCCCTTCTTCTCTACTTTCATTACTATCCAAAGTGTTTAATTAGAGCCACAGCACCTCGTTGTTTTTGGTTCACACAACCATCCTCCTTTCACCAGCTTGTCTCTCCCATGTTTCTCTTACTCACCTCTTTGATGCCACAAGCCCGGATCTGCAAATCAACAAAGATATTTATCGCCTATGCCTCTTTTTATGGATCTTTTACTTCATCACGCAAAATAAACCTCAAAAATGTCAAGAGACCTCTCATACAGTTCCACTACAAAACGAACATGGCCTATCATATACTACGACACTATACCAGAACAAAGAATGTTGAGCCCGTCTCACTAGAAAGAAGGCAGTTCATTATCTGAAGTAAAGAGTAGGCAGTTTCTTTGTGGCTATTCATTATGAACAACCGTGGATTTTCAGAGTAACAGAAGATTGCATACAAGACTAAGGAGCATAACATTGCAAAGCTTCCGTACCTCTCATTCCAACCGGAACAAGCTCCTTCAGACTCTGGCTTATAGTGAAAATAGTGCCTATCATTGTGCGGACGAGGAGGTTGATTCCACCGGTGATTCTGGAACCTTCCAGAATCACATGAAGGGTCATTGTGTGAACTGGATGGATAAGTGCCTTTCTGTTTGTCATGATATCTTGAACCTGCGAGATGATCATATCAGACTTTCCTATTTCCAGATCATTAGAAAGCATATACAAATGACGACATGCATGTGTACACCTTTGCACGCACAAATATATAAATATATATAAATATCAAATTATCGCACGCATGGAGGTAAAGGCCTTACCATAAGAAGAGGATGGAGGATACCTCCAATTGTCTCGGTTCTCGTACGGTGCATGCCTCATTCTCTCATGGTTATCATGGAAATTCCTTTCTTCCGAATTCGGAATATAATGAGATCTGTGGGAGTATGATGGAACATCCCTACGCGACTTCATATGATGCCCCAGCTCCGTATATGAGTTTTGAGGCTGTGGTGGAGGATGAGGTGGGGGATGTGGATGGGATGGATAAGGCCATTGCTGAAAATTAGAACTATCTGGCGGTGCCATGCTATTTGTAAGTGCTTCACAGGAACTATGAGATGACTCAAGACCTCGATAATCCATGGCATTACAAGGCACTGGCAAATTCATCCTTGAAGAACCATAGTTTCCCTGCATATTCAATAAAAACAACTGAATGAGTGACAATATCAAAATAATTTTCACCTTTATTGAAAAAAGGATTCTGAAACAAGAAAATGGGCCCACATGCATACTAGGATGTCCAGCACTGTCAAAGCCATTTGAGTAGGAATCAGGCATGCCACAGTGAGCCTTATGTGAAGGGGGAGCTGGTTCCAGTGGTCGAGGTGATGATGAGAATGATGACAGTGGTGGAGAAGACGAGGACAAATGCTTAGTTGACATTCCAGAGACAAGCTGATGCTGTTGTCCACCACGCTGACAATTGGTCGTCTCTGCAATACCAGCTTGATCCGAATATGTGCAGCTTCCAATTTCCCAAGGTGGAGCCACGTCTTCCATTTCAAGCTCACCATCAACATCTTCCAATATTAAAGTATGCCTTTCAGCAGTGGAGGTTGATACATGTTCTTCAAGGATTCTGGACTCATGTTCAGGGGTGACGGGCTCAAAATCACCTCCATCTGAGTCACTACCTCCGTCCTCATCCATAAGCATCGCAGGCAAGCAAAATCCAGGAAGCTGGAGCATCGAATTACTGACATGCCAAGATCAATTAAGTTAGTGACTCTGAAGAGAAGGAACCAAACATAGATTGAAACGCCCAAATTTCAAACCTTCCATATTCATCCACCAGCATACCCTCCATATCTCTGACAGGATCATCCAACGACCTTTCAGTTCTAGCTGAACGTCGAGAGTAGAGGCAAGCAGGAACAACACTATGTGAATCAAGTTCTCTTATATGGTGACGAACAATAAACTCAGGAAGGATCCGTCTTTCAAGCCAAAGCCTCAGAACCTATACAGCAGAAAGCGTTAGAAATTAATTTTATAAATAAGAAAGACGTAACAACTTTTAGCGCATACCTTTAAGCACTGTCTCCGGTTTTCTTGTGTGGTAGCTCCAGCAGGGACAGCAGCAGCCAATAGGCGAGGGAGAGTTACTTGAATGGCTGAAAGATAAATGCCGCCGGCATCACCTGAAAAAAAGAGCAGAATTCATGGTCAATTCTGCATGCAGAACTTCGCTGGTATCCATTAACACACCACATCACATATATGACTTACCTTTCAGACCCTTGGAGCACTGAGCAATAGAATCCACAAGGAAAAATAAGTCCACCCTCCTCTGTAGATTTGACTCACTTTCCAAAGTAAGAGCCAAAATCTCCATGGCCTAGTTCAAGAGATAGAGGTTCATAAAGACTTACTAACCACATAAAAAAATCCTGCAAACAAGAATGCTTTCACGAATCACACAAAAGCATACGAAAAAATCATCCTTCTTCATCAATTAGTAGATCGAAAAAACTCAAGTAATACTACAGCTGTCATTCAGTTCCCGCACCATTTACATAAAGTTTCGGTCTCTTCTAGCTCGAAGCAATATATTATTCTATCTCAAGAATTTCAATAGAAAATATTGCTGAAAGATAAAAGCAACATATACACGTGATATGATACTAAAAAGCATCAGTAAGAAGGTAATATCTGAGAAATGGAATTTGGTTCCCCTCTAATCGACTTGTGGAAGGAACAAATAGGTCACAAGAGATCAGAAAAAGGGAGAAAATCTTCTACCTTTGCAAACACACCCACTTTCATCAAGTCCATAGCCAAACGAGTTGCTCGGCCAATACTCTCCTTTGTTCTCACCAGTGAACCAAGAGCATTCTCAAAAGATTCATGAGTAGATTGCACATCAGAACTTACAACTTTCTGTCGCTGGCATATACCTGTTTCAACTTTCTCATCTTCTTTGAAAATGTTATCACACATAGTTTTCTTCTCACCAGACTGGACATTTGGGCTACAACTACTGTTGGTCTGCATATCATTTACACTTTCTGCAGTAGATGTGTGGTATACTGAGTTACTATGTGGAGTGCCCCCCACGGGAGTGTCTGCAATATTAGCAGGAGATAAACTCATTTTTTCACGTGAGAGGTTCTCAGATATCGAGACAGAATTGGTGGTTTTGACCTGCTGCTTTTGATCCTCAGCATCACCACTGCAAAAGCACAAAGATATACCCTCTTGTTAGTCAACTACTTGAATGGTAACGCAGAACTCTTCCTTCTTATTGGAATTCAAAAGATTAAAATGAGAAATAACTGAATGTTAATGTCTGCCTAAAACCTACACTCTGCATAGATTAACATGTTAAAGCAAATCATACTCAGACCCGGAAATTTTCAAAGGAACAATCCTAAAAAGAGATATACAAAGAACTTTATTTCAAAAATTAGAAAATTGAATTTGTAAGCGAATCCCCCATTATAGACCATTCACTACGTGGACGCAAAACAAATATCTTGTGCTTAAGATTTAACCTGGTAGAATTTAAAACAAATTCTACACAACAATAAAAGAAAATATCCACAAAAAGAGCAGGAGATTAGATATAGCACAGGATATATTAACCATAGAGACTCGCACTAAGAGATATATTCATGAGAAGTAGCAGACGAGAGAAAGTCCAAGAAATGCCAGCAATAGACACTCACAGTAATTTGAGCTGCCGGCTGCTCTCAACAGCATCCATAGAGTTGCTATAACCCATTGCACTTGGAGGTTCACATTCTTCAGCTCTCATATCACGTTCACTTGCAGAGAAGACTGGAATTTGTGTTGTCTGAGTTGGCTTGTCATTATCTTGTTCTTTTTTTAACGCTGCAATTTCAGCCTCTTGCATATTTTCAGCTTCCTGCTTATTCATGATCAAACAAGACGAAGGAGAATGTTCTATAGCTTGAGATCGAACAGCCCAAGCCTCGTAAGCATCATTTTTATCACATTTGTTATTCAAAGAATCATGAGAATTGTCCAATGAATCACAAGAACATTGGTTCTGCCTTATGTACTGGCTTGAAGATTGAGCAGGTATCCCTGATGAGCATATCTCAGATACCTTGTGGACAGATGAACGCAAGGTCTTCGGCTCCAAGGGGCTTTCAATTTGAACAATTTGATGTAAGCATTTTACAACACGAAGATCAGATTGACTGGTTGGAGGTTCCAAGGGTTGTGAATACCCAGAACACGCCAGATATATTTCAGGAAAACTAGCTGATTTGGTTTCGTGAGCTGGTGAAAAGCTTACTTGATTAGATTGTTCTCGAGCTGCTTCATCATCTGGAAGCTCATTGAACCGCAGCACCAGAGCATTTTCTTTATCTCCTAGAGTCTGAACAAAAGCATCAGATAGAGGCATTCTGTCAGAAGGTTTCTCTACAGGAGATGATACTGCATTGACCATATCACCTGAGAGCTTAGCAGACACCTCGGTGTTTTTAGATTCTTCAGCTACAGACATATCATGACTAGAAACGATATCATTTTCAATGTCAACTGAAGGGCTTGTCTGTGCAGTTGCACTTATTAGAGTGTCCTTGGATGATCTTTCTTCGACCTGTGGAGAGACATTTGCCTCACGATCACTGAAAAATGCTCTACTCATCCTGACTCTGGCTCGTTTCACCAAGGGTAAGTGTTCATCACCATTTTCATCACAAAGCTTCTCATTAAATCTTTCATGAGAGCATTGTGATGTCTGAATGATATCACTTGATCCAGCCCCAAGACAGGCTTCAACTTTAGCTGGAGGATCAATAACATCACTGGTTCCACGTTTCCTAGTGGGTTTCCTCTTCTTTCTCTTGACCAGGGTATCAATTTGGAAATTAAGCCCTTTGTTGGGCACGTAATCTCCTTCAACAAGCTTTCCACAAGTATCAGAATGTTCGACTTTAGAACGAGAATCTACACCATTGCTCTCATTCTTAATATTATTACCAGATTCAACTGTAGCAATTTCAGAAGCGTTTTCTTCATCACTTCCATGTGAATCTAAAGCTAATGAAGTAACATCACCAGATTCAGAATGACCCGGCGATCTTCTTGTTATTTTTTTTCTTAATTCTTTACCTTCCAGGTCATTAATATCTTTACCACCATCACTGTACTGCAACTCAGAGCTGTGAAGCTTATCTGATTCCAACCTCGATGATTTTTTAGAGTCCTGAACCGAACACAACCTTTTTTGTGGAGCACCCTTTTGAGATTGTACTCCTTCATTTCTTCTCCTTGAAGTATATGTAGCTATCTTACGTGGCTCTTTGACAACTGCACTATCACAGGATTTATTATGTGGTAGACGATTATCACGCAGGGCTAGCATTTGTTCAGCAGCTGAAGCATCCTCGCTCAGCAAAGTAGAGTCATCTCTACCATGACTAGGATCCGACATCATTTCTGTGTCAAGACGTGTTGCACTTTGTTTTTCACTAACCTGTTGCCGCAGTATAGTATTCCCAGCACTTCCATGAGCCACTTCTTCAGCCGCTTTGGGATCGCTAGCTTGCTCCTGCTGCTTCAGCTTCTCAGAAGTCTCTGTAATCTCCTTCACAGCACGAACAAAATCTGACCCTTTTGCATGGCGTTTTGTCAAAAGTGATTGCTTCTTCTCCTCTGTAAAAGGTTCAACATCGGCAGGATTGCAGAAAGCTCTACACATGAATATAGAGCAACAAAATATTACCACCTCCTCATAGCAGACGAAATAATATTTCACTGATCAAGAAGGCCCAGTAGGGAGTGAGCACTGAGCAGTCTACATCATAATTTTGTTCACTTCATCAACTAAACTTGGTTGTTGCAAAGCCTGTCCTTTACGCAAAATGCTACAATGAACTTGACGCTATTCTCTATTAAGCCTAACAGACTGAAAACATTATTCAAAGGGGATAATAAATACTGAAAACCACTAAAAATTCAGCTACTAAGCATTGACAAGCTACTAAGCAGGGAAAGAATGCTAGCAAAATCACAATGGGCTTATCGACACTAAACCCTAAAGCGCAAAGCACTGTCCTGACACAAACGCATGCTGCCACTTATCCAGAGACTGAAAAGTTTCTAAATACCCATCTATTAGCCACTACAGATGATAACCACGAAGATGTGAGTTTACAACAGGAAACCCCCTGGGTCAATATCATTCAGATTAGATCTTATCAGATAAGCAGTATAGGTCAAGCAGACGGGAAAATATAACTACAGCAAAGGAAAATGCATAAGAGCTCACATCTGTTGTGTTCCAAAAAAGTGAACCAACACTTTCTTCGAATCGGCTGAATAACCCCACTTTTCCGGCTCGCTAACCTGAAATTGCACCTACCAATAAGCATACGGGAAAGCAATCCACGAGTGAAACCTAAAACAGAACAGGTGAATAGCAAATGGCGCGAGCAACCCTCAGACAGACGAGAATTGTCAACATATTACCTCAGAGGCTGGACAGCATGTCAAGATGCATACCTATGATGCAGCTACAACTGAACAGAAACAAACATAAACTATAGTAATTATATTCCGTCTCTGCTGTCTACGACAAAGGATTCCCAGCTCCTCTCTAAAACGGTTCATCTCCGTAATGGACACTCGACAGTAAGATCCAACTTAAATTGATGAACGACCTAATAATACGAATAGAAGCACAGGACACACTTATATGTGCAAGTTTATGTCCTAAATAGACAAATTCTGCTACGCCATCAAGAAAAACCGTGGCACTTTCAAACTAAAGAAAAAAAAGCGAAATAAGAGATTTAAATGCAACAGATCGAAAGGGAGGCAGTGACGGACATACCGTGGCAGGCCAAGCAGGGAACCCTTTCACTTTGGCAAGCACAAGGTCGCCCACCTTCCACTGTCGACAAGCGGCAGCTTTGGCGGCAGCCTTACCACCACCTTTCCTGCGGCTCGGAGCCATCAG
>KE150750.1:30247-56726 GCA_000411095.1 Aethionema arabicum
TTATAATTTTTTTTATAGTTATAGTTTTTTATAATTATAAATATGTATATTTTAATTTCCAAATTTGTCAAATATTTTTTAATTAATTTACAATTGCAAAATATTAATATGTTTCATATTTTTTTATAATAATATTAATCTATATATATATAATATTTGTTATATGATATTATATTTATTTTTGTAAATAATATTTAAAATTAACAAATGGTTTTAAAATAAAAATTAAATTCGGAAAAATAATAAAAAACTAAATTATAATTTTAAAAATAAATAATAAATAATTATGTATTTTTTTTAATTTCCAATTTTGTCCTTATAAACAAATATTTGTTAATTGATTTCTAATGGCATAACTTGTAAATAAGTGATTATTTTGAAATACCTCTAAAAAAGTACTTCTCAAATAATATATAGAAGATATTACTATTTTTTTTTTTCCTCTATAATATATTTAATGCTCACATATTATAATATATATATATATATATATTTCGATCAAAACAATTTTAAGTCGAGAAATATTAGAACAACAAAAGAAAAGGATTACTTACAAATCCACAAAATTGGGCCAGTTATCCACATGTACCACCAATATCCTGGACACCCCAGTTTGGCAAGGAGCTTTGTTTAACCAGACGGCCGGCGCGTGTATTATACTCTCCCAATCGCCTTCTCCAAGCAATAGCATCTCATTCTTTACCTCTGTCTCCCTCCTCCCCCAAATCTATCGGGAAACAAGCAAGCAAGTACCTTTATTTGATTTCATATTCAACTATCGAGGTTTCTTGATGCTAATGGAGATCGCGTAACGAAATCTGGCACTTCTTCGAATCTCTCTCCAGCTGTGACAGTGGTCGAAGATGATTCCTTGGGGTGGAGTTACGTGCTGCCTTAGCGCTGCCGCTCTTTATCTTCTCGGCCGAAGTAGTGGCAGGTTAGGGGTTTTCTTACTTCCGATCTCCTTTGTGATTGTCGCGCCAAGTGTAGATATGAATCAATTTAATCTTCTTCTTCTTCTTCTTCTCGCTCCCTCTCGAATGCAGGGACGCCGAAGTGCTCAAGACCGTCACCAGGGTCCACCAGCTCAAGGAGTTAGGTAATGCCCTCGGCAGAGTGATTCGTCTACTTTAAGTTGCGAGTCGTTGATTTGTTATTGAATTAACGTGTTTTCGGGCTGTCCCGTATATCTAGCGCAATTGCTAGAATTAGAGAGCAAGATCTTGCCTTTCATCGTGGCGGTGTCAGGAAGAGTGGGCTCTGAGACACCTATCAAGTGCGAGCATAGTGGCATACGCGGTGTTATTGTCGAGGAAACGGTATGTGTGGAGTGCTGATTAAGCATGGTGCCTGCTTTGTTTTCGTTTTTCATGGATTGGTGTATGTAAATTTCTTGAGAATGCATGATCCTTCAGGCAGAACAACATTTCTTAAAGCATAATGAGACGGGTTCTTGGGTGCAAGATAGTGCACTGATGCTATCAATGAGCAAAGAGGTTCCTTGGTATCTGGTAAGACAATTAATTTACATTTAGATGGGTTGGATGTTTCCTAACCTCATCTACCAAATCCCAAAAAATTGTGTGCAATAGGACGATGGGACGAGTCGTGTGCGTGTAGTGGGAGCTCGAGGTGCAACAGGCTTTGCCTTGACTGTTGGAAGTGAAGTATTTGAAGAGTCAGGGCGGTCGCTTGTAAGAGGAACACTAGATTATCTCCAAGGCCTCAAGGTTGTCTCCACCTCCTTTTTTTGTGTTGTTGATTTCGTAAGGTTGGTTTTGCATGCTAACATTTGCGGCTGTCTTTCATTCAGATGCTTGGAGTAAAGCGCATTGAGCGTGTTCTTCCAACTGGTATGCCGTTAACAATTGTTGGTGAGGTATGTTGAGTTCCTGAGTGATTTTTTCATTTAATCTCTTTTGCTTAGCTGTATTTGTTGGTACATGCACGACGGATTGACTCTATATGTTGCTTCCCTTCTGTGTAAGTTTGCACCGAAAAATAAGTCTTCCCACAGTCTGTGATTTGCCAGTTGAAAGTGCTCTGTTTTACGTGCCAAAAAAGTAGTTTTTTAGGAAGCTGGATCTTTCTACAGAGACATACTGACGAGTTTAAATATCATTTATGCTGCTGTGGACTGTGGTGTGTATTACAGGCTGTCAAGGACGATATTGGGGATGTCAGGATTCAGAAACCTGACAGAGGGCCTTTCTACGTCTCTCCTAAATCACTCGATCAGCTCATTTCCAATTTGGGAAAGTGGTCAAGGTTTTCTCCTTCTCTTGCTTCGCCCCTTCTCTTGCAGAAAATTGCAATAAGCCAAAACTTATTGAGATGAGAGTCTTATTGCAGATGGTACAAGTATGCATCCATGGGTTTAACGGTTTTTGGGGTGTTTCTAATTACTAAGCATGCCATTGATTACGTTCTAGAGAGAAGGAGGCGGCAGCAGTTGCAGAAAAGGTATGTCAGGGTTCTGTCTGTCCTTGAGAGTGGTTAGTAGATGGGTTTTTAACACAAAATTGAAAGGTCAGCTCTCTTATCGCAGAGTGTTTGATGCAGCAGCCAAGAGAGCAGAAACTGACAGTGAAGGTAACCATTGGTGTTTGGAGTTAGATGTGAGTTTTTTTTCTGCATAATAGGTTGCACTGCTCAGACAACAAAATTATTGTCACCAGGATCTAACGGGAAACGTGAAAGTGGTTCGGAATGTACCAAGAAAGAACGCAATGTACCTGATCTATGTGTGATCTGCCTTGAGCAGGAGTACAACGCCGTATTTGTCCAGTAAGTAACACATTAACTCTGCAACATCATTCGTGGATACTTATAGGATTGGTACTGGCAGGTGTGGTCATATGTGCTGCTGCACCTCATGCTCCTCGCACTTGACCAACTGCCCCCTTTGCCGGAGACGAATAGATCAAGTGGTAAAGACTTATCGTCACTGAAGAGAAGACGAATTCAAGTCTCTCGTTTTCATCATATTCACGTTACTTGAAGAGCGAAAGAGGGGAACAACATCAGATGCCCTCGGCAGTAACCATACACCATTCTCTGTTTCAGTCTTTTTTTTTTTTTCTCTTTTTTTTTTCTGTAAATAGTGGTACACCAAAACAATTACAGTTTAGTGTTTGCCATTTCATGGGCAGATTATCCTCTCACAACTATACTTTTGAATTGTGTGTATTTATAAATAACTATGAGCAACATGAACCCTTTTTTCCATCTTAAATACAACAACATAGTAATACTTGACGAGTGGATATTATTAGAACTTTGGTTCCTTGTTTCCTTATATCCGAGATAGAGACTGCCTGAGCTGAAATTGGAATCAGTTTTGGTTAAGATTTTATTTTTGAAAGAAAATAACAAATTATGCAAGACAATCCATTACTAGTGACTACTATATATCAAGATATATTAATAATAATATAAAAAGAGAGTGAGCCGATGAGAGAGCATCCAATCCCAATCCAAGAATAAACATATTTCCTATTGGAAGCATGTGATTTTCATGTGTGCAATTTTTCACTGCTAAAGCCTAAAGCATATTATGCGAGATCAATTGGAAAATGGCCTAATATTTAGAATCTGCTGTTTTAAATTTTGTGAGTTAATATTAATATTAAGTAATATATGCGACTGCCTACTGCTAAATGAAGTGACAGCTCTGGATTATTATAAGTTAAAAGAAGGAAGAAGAAAGACACAGAATGGAATCAGAATACGATCCCATCTATCTATTTTCTAACATCACTCCCCTTTTTTGAAAAACTTGTTCATCTTTTGTCAACAATTTCTTCATCAGAATCTCTCAACTCAACCCAACCCAACAAGTTTCCTCAATTTCTTCTCTCTTTACTAGTTGTTGCTCCAGCACCCCTTTGATTAACGAAGATAATATATTTTAAGTCACAGACTTTGCATTATATAAACCCCTTCCATGCAACCATCTTCAGTATCAGCTTCAGTTTCCTGCAAAGCTATCTACAAAATTGCAATGGCAAAGAACTCGCAGAATCAGGGGAAGAAGCAAGAAGACAGAGTGTGTGAGAAGATCTTCAGAGTAGTGACGAGTCCGGTCCGAAGTGTTCGTCGCATATCCAAACCATCCCTAAACAGAGATGGCAGTGAGAAGAAGCACCCAGGAGCAGCAGCAGCAGCAGATCCCGTTGAGTTGAAGTTGTCAGAGACAAGGAGTGAGATGGGGAAAGCCATGAGCATGAGCAAGAGCAAGATGAAGATGGAAACGAGTGCAGGTAATTCAGGGTCGGCAAATAAGAAGACGGTGATTAGTCGAGTGGAGACGACGGTGAAAACAGACGAGAGGTTCGCGGATTACATAAAGAGAGCCAAGTTGAAGATAAGGGCAATGACAAATGTGGGTGATATGATGAAGAACGATGTGGGGGACTGGGGGGATAACACTAACAGCGACACGGATCATCATCATCATCATCATCATCATCATCATGACCATGTCCCTATATCTCATGTTTCCAGAGAGAGTAGCGGAAACCCAGATCACTTCTCCGACTACATAAAGAAGACCAAGATGAAGCTCAGATCTTCTTCGTCCAACTCCAACTGACCATTCTTTCAAAGATTGACCACGAATCAATTGCTATTCCTCGTCTTTTATCAATAAGCCTGCCTTGCCTTGTTCCATTTCATATTTATATTCAATAATTGATAATTGATTAATATAATAATAAAATAACGCAACTTTTGAATCCGAAATTCTGTTGATTTCAATTTCTAATATGTGTGGGCTTTAAATGGGCCGTTAGAGTTCATATTCCAAACAAAGTTGAAGAAGGCCTATTTACCTTCTACTTCCTCGTCAGAGACTCATATCATATGCTTTCAGATGTCACGATAACACACGAATAAATAAATAATAAATGATAAACTCTCAAACAGTGAAGTGGCATGCACGATCGTTAGTTACTTGTGTATAAATTAACAATATATACATATATAATATATATTAGATACATCCATTTTAGTCGTAACGTGACCTGTATTGAATATTCAAACTGAGACGATGATAATTGTTTATTTAAAAACATAAAATAACGCTACACAGAGTAACAGCATGCCATAAATTAGAGCTCCCCTCCCCTCCCCTAACCCAAAAAAGGACAGATTCCGTTGGCATTCTCAACAAATTTACATTATTCTTTATCTCAGATGTTCTCTCTTGATTATATGTATATATATAGACATATGGCTTTATTTTTGGTTTGTTTAATTAACATTTTAAATCGTTTGTAATATAGAATTGAGAACTAAAATTAAAGACAAGTCAGAATATATAAAGGTGGGACTTAATTGGAATCGATGTAGATTAGATCAGGGTCTTGTAATTATTAATTACGATGGAAGATCATCCCTATTCGACAATCAAGAGTCAAGTTTGACTTAAGCTGCTCTCTTGCCAATACAATAATTAACAGCAATAATATATATCATCCAAATGAATTAATATAATAAAAGATCTCCTGTTCGGCCTTTTCTGCGCTCCCTCCCTAAAAAATTGAATACTTTACATATGTATGTCAAATTAATCTGACGTAACCAAAATGGGGTAGAAAAATAAAAACTCGAAGACGCCAAGAGCTAAATATATAATAAATATAATATAAATTAAAAGAACCCAAGTCAGACTCAACTAATTTTATGATTAATTAATTTTTGTTATACGAGCAAACACAAAGTGACACGATAGCTAGCTGATTCAGGAAAGGCTTGACGTTACTCACAATGAGTTAGTTGGGTTGCGACACTACAATTATCTTACACACTCTATTTTCTTTATTTTATTGTAATATATATATATATGGTGCGTCAACGCTCTTATGAAAGCTAAGGACACGAAAATTACGAACAAATCAACGACCTCTCAGTGGCAGAGAGACCACCAATGCCTCGACCTCCTTTTTCTCTTTTTTTTTTTTTTTTTTGTAATTCATTTTCATTGATATAGAGGAATTATATATTTTTTTGTTTTATTTTTAAAGCAAAGTGTATTTTAATTAATATACACGTGAAAAATGAAAGAAGTTTTAATGTGTATGGAGAAGTACGCCCACCAACTCTTATTGCTTAACAAACTTTAATTAGGACAATATTTATGGAATCTAAAAACAAAAGATGAATGAGACAACTTTGATAAAAAGAACCATATGTTATGTGTGGAATACTAAATAATTATATGTATATATAAATCTATTTGAAAAAAAAAATTAAGATGAAATTAGACAGCATAAAGAAAAGGTGGTTCCAATAAATTGATAATATTGATAGGAAATGATGTTGGGTTATTTAATATTGTGTTGTGTCTTTTCCTGGAAGCGAAAGGAAAGGTTTATAATAGGAGGAAAGGTTGGGCACGTGGAAAGAAGAGGAGGGGAAGGCGGAGCTGAAGGGAAGGGAAGGGCAAGACCGAAGCGGTTGTAACTTGTGACTCAACAACAACAACTACAAGACTCGTTCATTGTTGGGTCCCGCATTGGCCTTAGTTTACTCACCCGACTCCATCATTTTGCTCCATATCAATTATCATCTTTTTCTTTTATGCTCTCACCTTCCCTTTAATACTATTATTCAACACTTTTTTATTATCACAATTCAATATGTATACTATATACTATTTAATTTGTCTTCTTTCAAATATTCATGGGGCTGCCAATGCCAATATATAAGCCACGCGTGGATCATTCGTCACATATAAATTATATAGACTAACTCTCCGGCCGGCCTATCCCCTTAAACCCCAATCCTCTCTCTCTCTCTCTTTGAGTCTAATTGCACAGCTAGCCCTGTTTGAAGAATCGATGGTTGAAGTTGAACTGCCCGCTTCTCCCCTCAATCGTTCTGTTCCGGCTGCGGTTCGCATGAATCAGCCTCCTGTGCTATTATCAGACTCGGCTGCCAAAGACGTGATGATCACATGGTTTCGGGGCGAGTTTGCGGCGGCCAATGCCATCATCGATGCGCTGTGTGGACACCTTATGCAGGTGTTTAGTGAAACTGGATCCGAATATGAAGCTGTGATGGCAGCGCTTCACCGCCGGAGACTCAACTGGATCCCAGTTCTCCAGAGGCAGAACTACCACTCTATCGCTCAACTCACCACGGAGCTGCACTTAGCCACCATGAAGAGGCTGAAGAAAGAAGGCAATGATGAGAAGAAGGCATGCTCGGATGCCCACAAAGTTAATCATAATTCCGTAGACCCCACCATGGACGACGACTCTCCTAGTAGCGATATCACAGATTCCGGTAACCATTCTCATCATCTCAGATCCAACTTTCAACATATTCTCTATAAAACTCAACTTGCAGATCCCATTCACTTTTTTTTTTTTTAATTTATTGGATCTGATGAATTATCTTGAATAACGGGAATCTACTTCATTGTTTTTTCTTTTGTTTTTTAAAAAGGAATAAAAGGAAAAACTTTTTTTTTGTTTAGTAGGCGAGAGAAACTAGGATTCCTTTTGGACCGGTGAAAACTTCAAACTTTTTCTTCTGAAGAATTACATACAAGTACATTATATATATATATTTTATTTAATTTTTGGAAATAGGTTATTTTTATGGAACATTCTTAAAAAGGAAGAATAGTTAATGACCAGCGTTGTATGATCATAAGTTGACGTCACGTTTTCGACTCTTGTCTCATCTTCGGTTGATTAGGATTTGAGTTTCTACAAATTTGGGTTTATACGGAAAACGTACCAAACTAGTAATGATCTTACGGCCTTCACGTTTCCCATTTGCAGGACCTCGTGAAGAAGAGCACGTGGAAGAAATCACAATATGTTCAAACCACGAGGAAGAATGTGAGACTCGTGCTTCGATCATCAGGATGACAAAGCGTTTTACGGCGAAGGAACACGTTAGAGGGCACACGGCAAGTTCTAGTACCCCCTCCCCTCTCTTTAGTTACGACCGTGGGAGAGTACTTCCATACGAAGAAGAGAGAGGCATATAAGCATAAAGCATCTGAGGTTTGATAGTCTAGTAACTAACAAAAACAAGGCTTTTGTGATAGACTCGTAGGAAAACATAGCAAAACTCAGAAGCTGTATCCATATATCATATGAGGGAGGGATGAAGTTAATTCATTGTTTCTAACACTGACACTAGACACTATTTTGCTTCTGGCAGGCAAATGTTGTGAAAGGGCTAAAACTGTACCAAGATGTGTTCACTGGAACTCAACTCTCCAAGCTTTTAATTTCTGTGAATGAACTCAGAGAGGCTGGTCGTAATCAGGAACTATCAGGTGAGTAATAACCTTTTTGCTAATTCCATTAACCTCGATTGCGTTTGAGTTGCATGTTTTTCCCATCTGACAAACAGGGGAGACATTTGTTCTGTTCAACAAGAACACCAAAGGCACCAAAAGAGAGCTTATTCAGCTAGGAGTTCCAATTTTCGGGCACGCCACCGATGAACACTCTGGTAAGGCGTAGTCTTGCTGCATCAGTTTTCCAAGGCTAAACCCCCTTTTATTTATACCTTGTTATAAATTGTGTACTCCCTCATGCAGTGGAACCTTTGCCAGCCCTTCTTCAAAGTGTGATCGATCATCTTCTAGAGTGGCGCCTGATTCCTGAATACAAACGACCAAATGGTTGTGTGATTAACTTCTTTGACGAGGTACTTACAATTCATTGCCTGATCAATTTTTAGCTGTCATTGAGGTTTGGAGTTTTGAAGTAGTGATGTGATAATGGGGTTGGTTGCCTTGCAGGACGAACACTCCCAACCATTCCAAAAACCACCTCACGTTGATCAGCCCATATCCACCCTTGTCTTATCTGAATCAATCATGGTGTTCGGACACAGACTCGGGCTAGATAATGATGGAAACTTCAGAGGCTCACTCACTCTGCCACTAAAGGAAGGGTAAGTAGTGTACTACTAGATTAGATGCATGTAAGTGCGAAAACTGCTATTCAAAATCTTATCTTTTAAAACGATTTTACATTTTATTGCATCTCAGGTCGTTGCTGGTGATGAGGGGTAACAGCGCAGATATGGCTAGGCATGTCATGTGTCCAACCCCCAACAAACGAGTCGCTATCACCTTCTTCAAACTGAAGCCGGACTTCGAAAAGCTGCGATCGCCACCGGCGATGAACCCCGATTTGGGTGTGGTCTCTCTATGGCGACCAGACACTCCATCTCCTCCTTCACATACATTGCTAAATCAATACCCCCCGGTCAGAAATCCAATGCTCATCCTATCCCCGGTTCCTCCCGTGACGTTAAGCCCCAAGAGAGTGGACGCCGGCACTGGAGTTTTCTTACCGTGGACACCGTCAGCGACAAGAAAACCAACGAAACATCTCCCGCCGCGCGTCCAGAGGCTGCGTCTTCTATCATCAGCTAAACCGGTAAGAGATCGTGAATCCTCGTCACCGGAGATTGGAGTGAGCTGAGTCGAAGAATAATCATCAAGGTTTCAGACACGTTCCTCTACGCATCTTTTTCCTTACGAATTCTTTGCTTACTTTGGTTGTATACTTGTATGTTTTGTGGGGTTTTCTTGTTTCTTCCTAACTTTTTCTTTCCTTAATTTGCTTAATTTTATTAGATGAAGAATTAGGGATTAAAAGAAAACAATACGGTTTTTAAATCTGTATACGAATGGAAGCAAATTGATGCATTCCATTGAGTGGTGATTCATAGGGAACTAAATCACAAACCTTTGAGCTATTTAACATAAAGTATATATGCCCGCTCCAACGAAGAGAACAGATGAGCCTCCTTTCTCTCTCTCTCTCTCTCTCTCTCTCGCTTTCCCTGTATTTCCCAGAGAAATGACTGTTAGTTACCTCGTATGGCTAGGGAAGGAACCTAATTGCAACGGACATTGGAATGCCATGAGCCGCTAAGATATAATATTCATTCGTTTTTTTTCCTATAAATTTACCAGCTGCATTCTTGACACGAAAATGTATATGTACTCGCACTCTATGATTACAAGAGCATTCCTGAAGAGCCTTGGTCACCTTTCCTCGTAGAGCAATGTTAACATTCGTTTGCCTTAAATCCCCATACCTGAGAACCGCTTCACTCCACATGCTCTACCCGCCCACACAGAGGTTGACTGAAAGTTATGATAAGGAAGGCGTTGTAAAGAATCTTCAGTCTCTAATAAAAGTTCTTATTCTCTTCTTTGCAACCATCCCAGCTGTGCTAAAGAGAAAAACTAATGTGAGCCACAACAAATAACCACCCAATAATCATTAATCCGATTCTGAAGAAACCATTACCTTCCAGGCATACATGGTGAAGAAGGCAGCTGTATCAGCAGACCAGACAACAGCAAACGACTTCCAAAAGAAGGGTATAGCAACATTGAGCAACGGGATGATCAGAAACAGATAGTTAAGAGCCTCTTTCTCTTTACTTGGACAGTCTCGTGCTCGTAGAGAAGGAATAGCTGCAAAACATCAAATATTAGCAACATAAAGACGTTGTCCATGCAGCTTTGAATTAAGTTGGCAATTGGGAATGCAACTTACTGAACATCCAAATGGACCACATCCCCATCAATCTCCATATATCAGGTTCGTTGGACGGAAACAGGAGGTTAAAAGAAAGGACCCCTCCCAACAACATTGATGCATACCCTTGGACCTCAAAAACTGTGTAAAGAGTAGTTCCAGGCACAGCAGGGTTTTTACTAGCGGTTGATGCTCTGGGGGCAAAGGTTGCGGCGGTCTTGTTAACTACCTGTTTTAATTGACAAGTCATTAGCTTGGGGAAGTTATTCTTCATATAAGGTAAAAGGAAAGTCTTTTATATTCTCCATGTTAACTAAATGTTTAGTCTTCTAGTAAACAAACAGAGTGCAGTATTTAAGATTACTCTCTGTATCTACTACTACTACTACTTTCATCCGGCTCTCTATGATAATCCAAGTATAAAAGACTTTTAACTTGAGAGAGTCGCTGAATGCAACTCAAAGTCGTAAATTGAAAACAACAAGGAAAACTGAGAATCTGAGAAATGGGGGAAAACTCTCCGCACCTTTTTTAGGTCGTTACCGAGTACCGAAGAGGAAGAAGGCGAGGACGACGATGACGGGAGAGGAGATTCCGGTTTTCCTGTTTCCGGAGGTCGCTCACTAGTTTTCTCCGCATCCGCTGGTGCTTCCATCCCGTCCGCACTCGAGCAAATCCGGAAAGTTCCTGCACTTAGTCTTCGTTGGCGAAACCCATCTCTGAGATTCGGGGTGGAGACAGGAGCTATCGAAGAGAAACCATGGATGCCCAGAGACGGAGAGGTTAAGCAGCAACTCATTTCTCTATAGCGAATTGTCTCCGAGTTATCAAAGCTTAACAAACCCCAAGGCGATAAGGAACTGGAGGCGACCGTTGGACGACTCCGCTACGACGCCGTTTGCATTTTTTTTTTTTTTATCTCTGACTAAAGTCTAAACTCGATGGGTTTATTGAATCAGTACAATTTCCGGTCCATACTAACCGAGTACCGGTTACTTAAATCCAGTCGACATACATAAATCCATCGCTTTCGAGGGTGGGCCCTGTACGAAGCTCTAACAATCAATTGAACCGAGACCACGTCGGTTTAGAGGGATTGCAGGTTAGCAATTTCTGTGGGGGTGTATGTATGTATAGACGTGTACATGCGTATATACCGAAAGGCGCTAAATATAAAATTATTGCTGAAAGATTTTTCTTTGATTCATTCTTCTCATCAGCGGAACTCTGATCCCTAGTTAAAGTTTTTCGATTCCTATCTTCCATTTCTCAATCCTCCTCTCCTCTAACACCCCTTGTAGTTTTTCACGCCACAATATTCATCGCGCCCACTTCATCAGCTCCCTTCTATCCGAAAACATTTGAACTACTTCGAATTTGGAAGATTTGATTTCTTCCGTCTTCGCGGGGGACATAAAAGTCGGTTTCTTAGTCTCCGACGAACTGAGTTGCCACATTTCTTTTGGTCCTATTCGTAAAGTTCAAGTCGTAGCTGCAGAAGGGATTTGTCGAAATTCAATGAGATTTTGGTATGGTGATCGTTAAGACGAGGTTTTCATGGCAAGCTTTTTGGTGAGCTGCTTGCTGCCTTCGCTACTTCTGGCAGGTAGGATTCAATTTTCTTGTTTACGACGCGTTTTGAAAAATACAACCCAAATTGTTGAAGATATATTAGACAATCGATCGATTTGGTGTACATATCGCCGTTGTTTGAAGATTTATGTATCAACGTGGTGCAGAAAACCCTAACTTTGCTTTTGATGCTCAATATACTTGGTCTATTCTGGTTTTGCCCACTATGAAGGCAAAATCAACAGTCTTATTTTTTTATGGGGCCTCATGAAAC
This sequence comes from Aethionema arabicum, assembly GCA_000411095.1. Taxonomy (NCBI): domain Eukaryota; kingdom Viridiplantae; phylum Streptophyta; class Magnoliopsida; order Brassicales; family Brassicaceae; genus Aethionema; species Aethionema arabicum. The sequence goes on from KE150750.1 coordinate 42,626, forward strand.
TCGAGACCTTGTGCTTCCGCTGATGCTGGCCTTCTTGAGAAACTCACACTTGAACAACTTACTCGGCTCGTCATTCCTTTTAAATAGTAGTACTTTTAGCTTTACTCTATTAATGTTCGGGGGTACCAGGGGTGTAAACAATCAACCACCTTTAAGCATTAACTAAACCCTATGAAGTTCACTGGATTGAATCAGGAACGCACTTTTATGTCAATATAATGTTAGCATGTGTAGATGATGCTATCTACACTATAATGCGGCTTTAAAATCCTTGATACGTCCTTCTTTTCTCATTTCTTACTGTTTTGAAGTGAAGCGTGTTATCATGCATTTTTCGTGTCACAACGTAGAACTTTATCATTTCTCAGAGACGCAGCTTTCCTTTTCCTGATGAAGTTTTCCATATGTTGCAGCTGGTCTTATTAACTGGAGTGTGATATCCTTTGTTGATTTGCTAGCTTTCCTTCTCGTTCATTATATTGCACCTGAAATTGGTAAGACAACTTTTATAGTTTCCCTTTTGGATATCTGCATTAGCCTGAACAAAAAAAAAGTTTTTTCATTCCCCCTTTCTATCGCCATTTTCAGTCATGGCTGTTAGGCTTATGTTTACTTTCTCAAACTTGCATTGTTTCTTGCCTTCTTTGAGCAGGATACCGTTTTCAGAGAAGGCATTGGTTATTATGGCCCATTGTCATCTTTTCCTTGGGAGTTGTTTTTGCTCAAGCGCTGTACCTTGTGATTTGGGCTGTAGTAGGTCAAGACTGGGATACAACAGATGCTGGCTGGACGAGGGTTATTGGTTTTATGATGTAAGACTTTGTTTCATTCTTTGCTTCACTTTATTGCTTTAGAGTCTTATTTGATACTTCTCTTGTGTTTGGTTTTGCAGATTAGAGTCTTGGAGCAAACCCACTGCTATATATTTCTTGGTTTTGCAGCTATTATCATTACTAGTTGCGTTAGCTGACATATACAGTAGTAGATTCGGCTTGGTTCGATGGCGGGACACACGGTGGTCTCACTTTTCAGGAATTTTCGAACATCTAGGTTTGTAGATAATTGAGTAGGCCAGAATGACTTGTTTTCATATAGTATTTTTTTTAAGCTGTAAATATAGTTCCATCTAGTCAAGAGCAGACAGTGACTTTAGTTACATGTGAGGAGAAAGTTGCTTTGTTTCATATAGTTACTGTAGCTTTTTCTCAGTTTGTGCGTATCTCATTAAGTTATGGCAATTCTAAGAAGGAATAAACACTCCATTCTGGTACCATTTTCTCTTTCTATTCTGATAGCAATTTGATTTGACATAATCTCAATCGTTTCTGACTCAGGAAGTCATCTTAGGGTTGTCTCCTGTTTGTTCCTACCAGCAATTCAGTTGGCAGTGGGAATTTGCAATCCATCATGGGTTTCTTTGCCATTCTTCATTGGCAGCTGTGCTGGTCTTGTGGACTGGTCCTTGACAAGCAACGTTTCAGGGCTTTTCAGGTAGATAAATTGTTGAGTTATTACGGAAGTTGCCTCTTTTCTGAAATCCGTTTGCTTTTTGTATGGTTAAGGTGGTGGAGAGTTCTTTATATCTACGCTGGATTCAACATTGTCCTACTTTACCTTTATCAGCTTCCAATAGACTTTTCGGATATGATATGTTGGATAGCAAGCTTTATAGGTCTATTCAGAATCTCGGCAGAAACTGAAGGCCCTGACATATGTTCTGGTCTTTTCCTTGTCTTGTTCTACATCATGGTAAGTCTTTTTTTTTCCGGATTAGTATTGCTTGCTTTTGAACAAGTGTGAAACTGATAGCTGTATATAGTTTTTCCATACCACTTCGTATCACTCGATCAAATAATTGATAAATTGATTTCTGAAGTTATGCCTAATATATGGAAACTGTTTTTGGGGTATTGTGTATTGGCACCAACAATCAGTGTGGTTTTCCCTTCTAGTTGATCAACTTATCTGTCCTGACTTGTTAACGATCAACCACTCTGTTGTATCAATATATCTGCCATTGCAGCTATCCTATGTGAGGTCAGACCTCGAGGATATGGACTTTATCATGTCCACGAGTGAGAATAACTTGGCAGAGCAGCTTCTTCCTCCAAAATATTCTTTTTTTATCCGAGAATCAAGGTAACAAACTTGAAATATTGATTCCTGTTCTATTGTGTCTAAGTGGGAGCTGTTATGGTTTTAGATAAAACATTTCAGGTAGATTATGGCAATGAAACGGGAAAGAAAAGGTGGGCTGAATATGCTCACATGATTTCATCCTTTCTAATATTATAGACTGGTATATGCCTTCATGTCTTCCGTTTATAGAGCTATAAGCATTACCTTATAGATTCTTGAAAAGTTCATTTGTCGTCTAGGTATCCTTAATGCCTTCATGCCTTCATGTCTTCCGTTTATAGAGCTATAAGCATTACCTTATAGATTCATGAAAAGTTCATTTATCGTCTAGGTATCCTTAAGCTCGTTAATAGGAGTTCATATTGAAAACTCAGAAGTTGGTTGAAATCCCATGGCATCCCTTGCTGTATTTGTCGGACCAAATTACTTTTATTATGGATATAATCGCAAAGGAGCGAATAAATAATTGATTTATGAAAAGAAGCTTCCAAAACGTTGAGACATTTTATTTATGGGGACTCAAGGTGTCAGCTTTGCAAAATCTGGAAACGATGGCACTGAAACTTTATATGAGATAAAAAAAAAATTTGTGATCTTTTCTCTGCTCACATTAACTATGGGGTTTGGGCAAAAAAATATTTTACTCTTTTATAGTACAGCTACTTTGCAATTACTAACGTATGCTATCTGGGCTATACTAAACAAAGATTTTCACTTAAATTAAAGGGTTATTTCTTTCAAATTTTCAGGGCCGGGGTAAGGCACACCAATGTTTTACTGAGGGGAGCTGTCTTTAGGACTTTCAGTATCAATTTTTTCACTTATGGTTTTCCGGTATATATTTGTAAATATCTTTGTTGTTTGTTTAACTTCCTGGCATCAAAATAAATGTGTCAGGTAAAACCATCAGAAGCTCATTCTTTTTTTTTGGTTTAAATAATTGCCAGGTCTCTCTGTTTGCTCTTTCATTCTGGAGTTTTCACTTTGCGAGCTTGTGTGCTTTAGGCCTTCTTGCATATGTTGGCTACATTATCTATGCCTTTCCATCATTGTTTCGCTTGCACAGATTAAATGGCCTTCTTCTCGTGTTTATACTCTTATGGGCTGTCAGTACGTACATATTCAATGTGGCATTTTCTTTTCTGAACACTAAGGTTGGAAAGGTAGTATCTTCTCTATGCGCTAGTTTCAAGTACTTTGAAGTAACTAAGATGTAAAGTTACTAATGGCGTATGTATGCAGGACATGAAAATTTGGGAGATGGTAGGACTTTGGCATTATCCTATACCTGGATTCTTTTTGCTTGCACAATTTGGTTTGGGAATGTTGGTTGCCTTGGGTAATCTTGTGAACAACTCTGTTTTTCTGTACTTATCTGAAGAGAGCTCAAGATCTTCTATGGATAAATCTTATGTTGAAGGTAATGGCCTCAACTATGCCTCTGCACAGCAACTTATCCGGTGTTTTCCAACCTACAGGCTTGTTGGGACTTCTAACCTATCATCTTTTCAGTTTCATGTGACCTGATATGATTTTTAAGAGTAACCACACTATCTAAAATATGCAAAATTTTTGATATTTGATTAAAATATTTATCGGCTGTGTGATTCTGAAGGTAAACAGCTCACAAGTATAATTTTCTATGGCAAAGTTCGTATATTTTATGCGTATATTAAGTGATGATTTCAATGTTCTGTGGCAAAGTTAGTATATTTTATGCTTATATTAGGTGGCGATTTCAATTTTATGCTTTTAACTGCATGTGCTTATCCTCAATCACAGCTGATGAAGAAACAAAGGTGCTGGTCGTTGCCACCATTGCTTGGGGATTGCGAAAATGTTCACGGGCTATTATGCTCGCATTGATTTTCCTCATTGCCATGAAACCTGGGTTTTTCCATGCGGTTTATGGTATGTTTGCTTCTCTCCTCTTTGTTACTAATACTATAATTAGGATCCATGTATCTAGGCGTTTGCAAAAATAAATTGTTCATAATATTTTTCCTAATTGACTTCATTTATTTGTTGCTGCAGTGATATTCTTTCTTATGTATCTTTTGAGCCACAATATCAACAGAAAAATACGCAAGTCCTTGATTCTTCTATGCGAAGTTCATTTTGCGCTTCTCTACATTCTTGAGATTGACCTGGTCTCGAATTCCTTAAAGCGAGAAGGCTCTGTAAGCAGAGAAATTCTATTTCAATTAGGTGCGCTTCTCTTTCTGTATGTTCGAAGTTGTAGGCTAGCGTTCCATATCATCTTTCCTTTGAAGTTTGTGCTGCTAGGATGATCTTCGGTCAAAGAGAAACAAGGAAGTATTGTCACTGATATCTTTTTGTATGTGTTATTGCAGGTCTCCTTAGGTCTGAAAGCTCTTGGGACTTCTTGGAGATCGCCTTGCTTGCTTGCTTCTGTGCTATCCATAATCATGGTTTTGAGGTGCTATTTTCCTTCTCAGCAATTGTACGTCATACCCCAAACCCTCCAATTGGATTTAGCATATTAAAAGCTGGCCTCAACAAATCTGTCCTCTTGTCTGTCTACTCATCTCCATCGTCAAGCTATACCCAGGATAATACTACTTATGGTATAGCACTTCCCTGTTACTCTTTTGAAGTGAGTCCAACCTGCACATTTGAATGACATACATATCTGCATCTTACTTGCTTAGTTCAACTTCAAATTTATGCTTCCATCATCAGCTATTTTTCTGGCATTCTGCATAGGGGTCAATACATATTATGCAGAGGCAGTTTCCAGCACGTCATCCTTCATTTTTGGAGCCTCTAATGTTTTCTAGCACTGTAAAATCAGATTTTCTTGACCGGGTAGTGGATCCAGCAGTTGGTTCCAGCTATGTGGAACTGTTGCCAGTTACTTGACCCATGTTGTAAAATATATTAGTCAGTGCATTAACAAGATAAAAAAAACTATTCTCTACTTCCATTAACCTCTTGATCATAGTAGCTCTAAGAGAAGTTTCATGCTGTGAAAGCTAAGTTGCTCATTCCAGGATCTCTATTTGATTCTTCAAACTATTTGCTGTTTTCATTATAAGTAATTTGTATCTGCTTATTATATGCTAACGAATCACTCTCTTTTTCCTACAGAGAGACATATTGCTTCGTTTTTGAGTGCGATTGGGCAGAGAATTTTGTCCATGTACCGGTCGTGTGGAACATACATTGCTTTCATCACTATTCTCATTAGTGTTTACTTGGTCAGACCCAATTATATATCGTTTGGATACATTTTCCTTCTCTTGTTCTGGATTACTGGAAGACAACTGTTTGAGGAAACTAAGAGACGCTTGTGGTTCCCACTGAAAGCGTATGCAGTTTTGGTGTTTATGTTTATCTACTGCTTAAGTAGCTTCGTCAGCTTGCAGCTTTGGTTATCTGGATTCGTTGATCTCTACTTTTATCTGGGTTACAACTCCAAAGCACCATTGCTGGATAATGTATGGGAATCTCTTGCTGTGCTGGTAGTGATGCAACTTTACAGCTATGAAAGGAGGCAGAGTGGACATAACATTCCAGGTCAATCAAGTTTACATCATCCTGGAATTTTTGGTTTTTGTGAGAGATTTCTGGTATGGCATGGTCAGAAGATCTTGTTCGCAGCATTGTTTTGCGCATCCCTGTCTCCAGTTAGTGTGTTTGGATTTGTGTATCTGCTTGGCCTTGTCATCTGCACAACCTTCCCAAAGTCTTCTTCAATACCATCAAAATCATGTTTAATATATACTGGATTACTGGTGTCTGCAGAGTATCTTTTTCAACTGTGGGGCATGCAAGCTCAGATGTTTCCTGGGCAAAAGTATGCTGAGTTGTCTTTTTACTTGGGGCTTCGAGTATATGAACCCGGATTTTGGGGTATAGAAACAGGTCTGCGAGGCAAAGTGCTGGTTGTTGCTGCCTGTACGCTGCAGTACAATGTGTTTCGTTGGCTGGAAAGAACACCTGGTCTCACTATTAGCAAAGGAAAATATGAAGAGCCTTGCCCACTATTTGTCTCAGTAGAAGATAGTACTGCAAGTGTTTCCAGTTCTAGTGGCAAAAATCCATCTCCGGCAGATCATGCTGCTATATCAGTGAAACAAGGTGACGCAACGAGTACTTCATGGTCTTTCTTCTCTCCCCGTGATAATCAAGCTGCTGATTTTATGCTCCCAAAGGCTGGAGGCTCTGAAAGTAACAGTACTAGGAAATTTTCATTTGGACACTTTTGGGGAAGCATTAAAGAAAGTCACAGGTGGAATAGGAGGAGGATTCTAGCATTGAAGAAGGAGAGGTTTGAAACACAGAAGAATCTTTTAAAAATATACTTAAAGTTTTGGATAGAGAATATGTTTAACCTTTTTGGCCTTGAGATAAACATGATCGCACTACTTCTAGCCAGTTTTGCTTTGCTGAATGCCATCTCCTTGGTATATATTGCACTGCTTGCTGCATGTGTCCTCTTGAGAAGACGCCTAATTCAGAAACTGTGGCCTGCTGTTGTTTTCTTATTTGCATCAATTCTTGCGATTGAGTACATTGCCACGTGGAATAATTTATTGCCTTCAGATCAGGTTCCAAGTGAAACTAGTGTGCATTGCCATGACTGCTGGAGTATTGCAGCTCTCTATTTTAAATTTTGCCGGGACTGTTGGCTTGGTACGATCCTTCAAACTTTCTGGAGCACTTTCTATTCTTCGTTTATTAATGCTTTGTTTTACATATCCAAGCATTAGGATAAAGGCTACTTGAATTTTGCATCCGCGTAATTACTGTGCAGAATAGCTAATGTATAATGGGGTATCAACCTTAAAACTAATGGATTGGCTATGTGCGTGTGGAAAGTTTTTAACAATTCTGGAGGTTATTCATTGCTGAAAAGCTATGTATGCCATTGACTTGCTGCTTACTTTATCAGCTGTGTCTGATGGCTGGAGTGAATAGTAAATACTCCATGGGGTCTATTTAGAGATACTTAATAGTTTTTACTTTTTGCAGGAATGAGAGTTGATGATCCCCGGACTCTTATTAGCTATTTTATCGTGTTCATGCTTGCCTGTTTCAAGCTTCGGGCTGATCACATGTCTAGTTTCTCAGAGTCGTCGACGTACCGTCAGATGATGTCTCAAAGAAAGAACTCATTTGTTTGGAGAGATCTCTCTTTTGAGACCAAGAGCATGTGGACCGTGCTTGATTACCTAAGGCTTTACTGTTACGTCCATCTTCTGGATGTTGTCCTTATTCTGATTCTAATCACAGGAACTCTGGAGTATGACATTTTACACTTGGGTTATCTTGCATTCGCCCTTGTTTTCGCCCGGATGCGACTTGAAATACTGAAGAAGAAAAACAAAATATTCAGGTTCTTGCGGGTGTATAATTTTGTTCTCATCATCTTTTCGCTTGCATATCAGTCCCCATTTGTTGGGAACTTCAATGACGGAAAGTGTGAAACGGTTGATTATATTTACGAGGTGATTGGATTTTACAAGTATGACTATGGATTTCGGATCACTGCAAGATCTGCTCTCGTTGAGATAATCATATTCATGCTGGTATCTCTTCAGTCATACATGTTTTCTTCCCAAGAGTTTGATTATGTCTCGCGGTATCTTGAAGCAGAGCAAATTGGTGCTATTGTGCGAGAACAAGAGAAGAAAGCAGCTCGGAAAACTGAGCAACTGCAAGAAATCCGTGAAGCTGAGGAAACAAAGCGCCTGCGGAATTTGCAGGTGGAAAAAATGAAGTCTGAAATGCTGAACCTGCAGATACAGCTTCACACAATGAATTCTGATGTTAATTTTGGAGTTTCTTCTCCGCGTACTGAAGGTCTAAGAAGGAGGAAGAGTCTGCATCTAATTCCAGATAGTGCTGCACCCAGTCCTGAGAATGAAGGGGTAGACAACAGTAAAGAAGATCAGCCTCTTGGCGAGGATTCACTATTTGCTTTTGAAACCCCTGAAATTCCTATGAGTTCTACTCTACAAGCACCAGGTTCTCCAGAGTGCTCATTTGGAGGATCTCCTTGTGAGATCACTGAAGTTCAACAGGATCTTAGTGGCATGTCTATGGAACCTGTAAGAAAAGACAAGTCACTTGGAAAAGATAACCCATTGATTTCTGCTGTACAACTCTTTGGTGATGGCGTTTCCCAGGTACAATCTATTGGAAATCAGGCAGTCCATAACCTTGTGAATTTCTTAAACATTTCGCCAGACAACTCAGATATAAATGAGCAGTCCTCTGTCGATGATGAGGTGTATGATGAAATGGAAAGTCAGAGAAGACACGTACCTTTTGAACGGTCAGCGTCTCTACAATCTGACAAGAGTATTGATGGCACTAGCTTTCAGATAGGAAGGATCCTTCGTCATATATGGTGTAGGATGCAATCTAACAATGATATTGTTTGTTACTGCTGCTTTGTTATTGTGTTTCTTTGGAACTTCAGTCTTCTTTCCATGGTTTATCTAGCAGCACTCTTTCTCTATGCTCTATGCGTCCACACTGGTCCTAGTCACATCTTCTGGGTCATTATGCTAATGTACACAGAAATCTACATCCTGCTGCAGTATTTATACCAGATAATAATCCAGCACTGTGGATTAAGCATTGATGCACCTCTTCTCCATGAATTGGGATTCCCGACGGAAAGAATCAAATCATCATTTGTTGTTAGCTCGTTGCCGCTATTTCTTATTTACATATTCACTCTCATACAGAGTGCTATAACAGTTAAAGATGGTGATTGGGTTCCTTCTGCTGAGTTTGCTTCACGCCGCAATGCCCGTTATAGCCAGAAGGATCTTACAGGAATTAGCTGGAGCCAGAGAATACTGGATGTGTTCAAGAAGCTTAGAGCTAGTGGTGAATCTGTGATCCGAAGTTTCTCTCGGTACTGGATATCTCTGACACGTGGAGCAGAATCTCCTCCTTACTTTGTTCAGGTGACAATGGATGTTCACATGTGGCCTGAAGATGGAATTCAGCCTGAAAGAACTGAATGCAGAATGAATCAATTTCTTAGGCTTGTTCACAATGAGAGATGCAAGAAAGGAAACCCTGATCTTTGCCCTTACTCTAGCAGGGTTCACATACAAAGTATAGAAAGAAGTACAGAGACCCCTAATGAGGCCTTAGTTGTTCTCGAGGTTGAGTATGCTTCTCCCACGAATGGGTGTTCTTCAGCAGAATGGTACAAATCACTTACTCCAGCCTCAGACGTTGCAAAAGAAATTCGTAAAGCTCAACATAGTGGACTTGTTGAAGGAACCGGATTTCCTTACCCCATTCTCTCTGTGATTGGTGGAGGAAAGAGAGAAACAGACCTATATGCTTACATATTTGGTGCTGATTTGACTGTCTTCTTTCTGGTTGCAACTTTCTACCAATCAGTTATAAAGAATAAAAGCGAGTTTCTTGATGTATATCAGCTTGAAGATCAATTCCCATTTGATTTTGTCATTATTCTAATGGTAAGCCATTTCTACAAGTCTCATTATTCTATTCACATCCGCTGTGTTTCAGTACCCTAACCCAATGAAACACTTTTGTTGCAGGTTATCTTCTTCTTGATTGTTGTTGACCGTGTCATTTATCTCTGCTCATTTGCCACAGGGAAAGTGGTATATTACCTCTTCAGTCTTATTCTGTTCACTTATGCAGTGACAGAGTACGCGTGGAGCATATATCCTACCCAGCAACATGCAGCTGGATTGGCTCTCAGGTTTATATTTCTTGCCAAAGCAATGTCATTAGCACTCCAGGCCATACAAATCCGCTATGGATTACCTCACAAAAGCACCTTGTATAGGCAGTTTTTGACCAGTGAAGTTTCGCGGGTCAATTACTACGGCTACCGACTTTACCGTGCTCTTCCTTTCCTTTATGAACTGAGATGCGTACTCGACTGGTCTTGCACAGCTACATCATTGACAATGTATGACTGGCTCAAGGTATGTGCGAAATTTACCTGGCCTCGTATACACAAAATATCCTTGTTATAGTTTTATGATTGAAGTACGGGAGAAAGGCACGTCAGTTACCAATATTTTATTTTCTCAAATTTTCTGCAAAGTTAGAAGCTACTTGAAAAGTGGTTTGGTCCCATGTGTATTGCTATCTAGAACTAGAAACCTTTTAGAATTATTGGCATCCTAGTTACGACCATAATATTTCATGTTTGGTTTGGCATGTCAAGGATTGAAGTTCTCTTCCTTTGCAGTTGGAAGACGTAAATGCGAGTTTGTACCTTGTCAAATGCGATGCAGTTCTAAATCGAGCTAAACACAAACATGGGGAAAAGCAAACGAAAATGACTAAATGCTGCAATGGGATATGTCTGTTCTTCTTCTTGATATGCGTTATCTGGGCTCCTATGCTAGTAAGAATTTTGACTACTCAAGTTATATAATGCTTTCGTACGTCTTTTCCTTCCCAAGTACCGCTGGCAGTCCCTTAACTTACAATGTGTTGATTACAAAAAGAGATGGATTGCTAATTCTGCTTGTTGATCGACATTTTTATCGGAGGAGTAATACTCTAGAGATGTAGACGCTTAAAAGTGTCAGAAACTGAAATATATGTGCTGGCTTTAACCAATAATTCTACCCGCATGGTAACCATGTCTAACAAGTACGGTATTTGTTCAGTCAATTGCTTGTTGGTAACATCTTTCTCATTGCAGATGTACAGCAGTGGTAACCCAACAAACATTGCCAACCCAATAAAAGATGCCAGTGCTCAGATTGATATAAAAACAATTGGTGGAAAGCTGACTTTGTACCAAACAACCCTCTGTGAGAGAGTCTCTGGGGAGAACGTAGATCTTGACTTAGATCTCGGTTCCCAAAGCTTTTTGCCAACATATAACAAAAATGACATCCAGCTCATATGCTGCCAAGCTGATGCAAGCGTGTTATGGCTTGTACCCGACACAGTTGTTACCAGATTCATTCACTCTCTTGACTGGGACACAGATATGGACATCACGTTTTCTTGGGTTCTTAACAGAGACAGACCAAAAGGCAAGGAAACTGTGAAATATGAAAGAAGTGTTGATTCTCAGGACCTTCCAAAACGTTCTGATGTCCAGATGGTTCTGAACGGTTCAATGGATGGATTTAGAGTCCACAACTTGTACCCAAAATTTTTCCGTGTTACTGGTTCTGGTGATGTCAGGCCTTTCGAGGACCAGGTATTCCTTTCCAATATTTTTTTGCTCGAACTAGAGTTTTTGTGGAGACAGTGCTGACTGTGTTTGCTCGACCGTTTTTTACTTTCAATATTCTAACTTGATTAGATGTTGCTACAGAAGGATGAAGAAGTTAGTGCAGACATACTCATGAATCGCGCAGAATTCAACTGGTGGTCATTCCATAATCTTAATTCGTCCGAAAACATTAGTGCATGTGAGGGTATGAATGGACCAGTTGCTATCATAATGTCTGAGGAAACACCCCCACGTGAGTCAGATTTTTTATTTCTAAGTGCTCGCTCAAGAAATTTGTGTATTCTTATGTTCTGTTAACTCCTGGATATGTAGAGGGATTTCTCGGTGACACACTCAGCAAATTCAGTATTTGGGGACTCTATATAACATTTGTGCTAGCAGTCGGGCGTTTTATCAGGCTTCAATGCTCTGACTTGCGTATGAGAATACCTTACGAGAACTTGCCTTCATGTGACAGGTAACGTCAAACTCAAAAATGCATTCGATGCTCAGTAATTAATCACGTCAGTGCTGTGTCTAATCCTGCTGAAAAATGGATAAAAAGACTTAAACATTTTGTGGCTATATTACTTTATAATCCAACGCATCACTTTTGAGTCTTTGGGTCTCTCATTCCTTCCTTCAAGAGCCTGTTTAGTGGTCTAGACCTCCCTGGTCTAAAGCATGTCGTACTCTTGATATATTGTCTTCTTCAAGGAACTGTTCTCAACTCATCATGGGGTATTAACTTATAGGCAAACACCAAATTATGTCTGTTTTACTAGAAAAGTGACTCTCTTTTTGATGTAGATTAATCGCCATCTGCGAGGACTTGTACGCCGCAAGAGCTGAGGGCGAACTTGGAATTGAAGAAGTCCTATACTGGACGCTTGTGAAGATCTATAGATCTCCACACATGCTGCTCGAGTATACAAAGCCAGACTGATGCAGCACATGCAGGGTTATATAATACATAGGCATTGTCGTTAGTTTGTTGATTCGTAGAGCACTGAGATTATACTCGGCGGGCAATTGGATAGGATCCCAAGGTATGCCCTTTACTGTGGAGAAGTCCCTCACACAATAGAAGCAATTCTATAATGTTTGTACATACTGGATGATCTATAGTTCTTGTTGTGTTTCTTCCCTTTTGGGTTTTGCATAATGAAAAGAGAGAATATTATTCATTTACTCCAAACTTATGTTCCTGTCAGACCAGTAAAAAAAAAGACTTCAAAAAGCATTCGAAAGTCAGAAATCCAACATAAAACTATAAGCCTACATCATCTAGAGAGACCTGATCATCTACTAGTATCCATTTCTAAAACAAATCTACAACTTCAAAACGCATGAGGGTACAAGTTGGAGGCTCGGGAGCTCATTGATGCTCAATCATTATCCTTGTATGGCTTGGAACTCTTATCAGGAATAGCAGTAGCAGAGTCTACATTAGCAGCAATAGCAGGAGGAATAGTGTCTTCCATCACCTTTGGGACAGTGAAATTGAAATCTCCAAGCGGTGCATTATTGAATTCCGGATTGGCTTCCACGAAGGCTGCAACTTCATTGCGAGTCCTCAGTTTCTTGGCAGTAGGAGTTATGTAGTACGCATCCATTTTTGAGTAGTCTTTCCTGAGAACTAAGCTCCTCTTGAATCCTTTAGGTGTTTTGGGCAGGCCAGGCTTGTCAATGGCCCATGTTCGTGAAGAATCATACTCGAGGTCTGCAGAATTTTGACAGGAGACGCCTTCTTTCTTGTCGCAGACAAATGGGTCCTCTTGTATTCTACTTCTGATCTCCTCATACTCGTCTTGGCTATCGATTACCCTCCACTTCAGGCACTTCTCGCATTGTGCTGCATAGGTATCAATCGACCTCCCTAGCGTAGTGGCTTTTTGCTGCACAATGCAGATAAGGAATCTAAGTGAAAATGAAAATTCCAATGGTTATGCACAAAGTATTTGAGTAAGTAGAATCCAATGGCCTCAAGGGTCAAGAAGATGAATAACCAAGTCAGATGAGTAACCAAAAGACTTCTGAGAGTAGAACAGATAGTGCCCTTGTAGAAATATTTATATCAACAGGCACAAGGTTTACACCTTCAAGACAATTAGAAACAATGCTTCAGAAAATGTCATGGGAAAGATTTATGCTTCTAAAGTACAATTGACTATAATGTAGCGTGATCAAATATATCTTGAAGAAGAAAAGCACAGAAATAGTATAAAAAAAAGTTGCAAAACGAAACTCTGAACTGAGAAGCCACAGAAATGTGGCCGTCTAATGAAAAGGAAGAAAACCATTCCACAGCATAGCATAAAAAATAATTAAGTGAGGAGGGCGTAGAGCATAATCTTCCACGATGAATATGTAAGTATTGGATTTGGCAGTTGTTTAGAAGATAACTATGTAAACTATGAGAACAACGCTTAGAGATTGAAAACAAGATACATAAGAATCCATGGACGAAGCAATAATGCAACTTCCATGTTTAGAAAGACAAATAGAAAATCTGGCAACAGAAGAAAGTTCAGTTCACCTAAAAAGGGAAACATAAATCAAAAGGTTCTTGTCCGTCCTAACCAAAATCAAAGTATAGTGAATATAGTTTCGATGGGTACCCGTACCTTAGGAGTTGTCGATTTCGCAGATTTCACCTCTTCCATCTCACACTGCCCTAACTAAAATTAGATTTCGGAATCTGCAGCTACGGAAGACGGAGAGTCTTTTTTGTTTTTTTTTTTTTTTTTT
>KE150750.1:63806-108308 GCA_000411095.1 Aethionema arabicum
AGGAGAATGCTCCCATTCCGTATCCCGTTGCTAATCTTCCGAGATCAAGAGCCACTACTCCCTTCGATTGAAACACCATGTAACACAAAAGGAGTTACATTAGGCAAACTTGGGAGCAGTATACACGTTTGCCCACACTCTTTCCACGGACAAAAGATAATCCTGAATAAAAGTGAAACCTTGGCAAAGAAGATAGCTAGCCACCCGACTACACATGACGCAGAACAAACTCTCATCGCCTGAGTATAAGTCCACAAACGAAAAAGTTGTTTAGAAACACATGAAATCTGCAGTAACTGCTCCACTCCAGATGGAACGTTTCAAACTTTTCGTACCCCCTTTCTTCCAATGAAATCAGCTATAGGTCCGCTTGTGATGGCGCCAATCATCGCACCGAAAGTCAGTAAAGAGCCGAAGAGTGAAAACTGCAGATTCCAAGGACCAAAATAGTGGTAAGCAACCTTGATACATAATTGACAGATGTACAGGCTCTGTATTTCTTTAAAGGATTATGGCTTACTTCGGCTATACTCAGAGAAATATCACGCCTGATTGCAGCCTGAGCAGGTGAAGAGTATCCCGCCTGTCTTAAAAACCAATTTTTGTTATAACATCATCAAAGAGGAGGCGTTTCCAGGACCATAAAATCTCCCACAGATTCAGAGATTTATCATATTTATATTGACTTACACAAGAACCAAAAGCAAAAGATCCACAAACTGCTACAAATGTGCTGAGATAAACCATCCACGGCTGCCCAGCTTCTGATTCAACCATATTCTCCCGTAGCAATGACTCCTCAACTTCTTTGCAGCCATCACTTGTGTTTGACGCCTTCATGTTTATATGGTCCTCCTTCTAGTGCCTTTCGTCTCCACAACTAACTCAAAATTGCAAAGAGACGAGGCCTGAAGCAAGAAGTGAGTAAGAAGACAGGAATTTGCAAAAGAGCAAAGTGGAAAAGTGGAGACAGGAGAAAGAAAGATGAAAAGAAGTTTATCGCATAAAATTAATAGTGATTAATATTGACCCTTTCGGCAGATTTCTTTGTGGGGTTTACCTTTGCTCTAGCCTCTAGCCTCTAGCCTCTAGCCTCTAGCCTCTAGCCTCAAGAATCAATCAAGATCAACCCGTATTTATGTGTCTTTCTGTTCTGTTATATTGACCTTTTCTTGCTACAGCCGATGACGAGGGTTCAGCTCACTAAAAGAAGATCGAGTTAATAAAATAATACTCGTATAATTTTGATCCATCGTACCATTATTCTTTGTTTTGCTCACGTGTAAGATATTTTCTCTCCTTTTTAAAATATACTAGTAAATATTAAAAGGGAATAGGCTAACATAGTACGCTGTAAAGCTGAATAATGGTTGGTGTGAGTTGGACAGAGACAGACAGGCACGTGTCGTGTGGGCTCTTGTCAAGAACTTGAACTCAGACTCTGAGGTTATCCAATGAATCCATGATTATCCAGTAATATAGAAAATTCCACGCAAAAATATGTGTGGATATAGAGATCTTGTTACTTGTTACGAGGTTCTTGCGTCTTTAACTCGGTTTGTTGTTTTAGGAAGATTGTCTTTGACACTCGGAAAAAAAAAACATTTAAGACAAGTAGACAACCCCCCACTATGTGATTGCGATGTTGATTGTGACATTAGCGGATGAGTTCAAGGGAGAGAATCTCAGCAAAGAAACTTTTAAGTGGCAATGGACCGTTTTCGATATACTTACAAACTTCTGTCGTTGCCTTGAAGGATTTGACATTTTATACTGATGTGTGTGTATATAAATTCATTTTTCTATAGTTTTAAACATTATTACAGAAGTCACAGGGTCATGAAAGAATGAAATGAATATGCACAGTAATATATACAACTTCTCATCTCAGCTTTTTAGCAAGACGCCAAGAGCATGATATCCCAACTACGCTATTTTTGTAGCACACAAAAACTCTGGGCAATCTAGTTAGCCTGGTTCTTCCCGGGCATGCCCTGAATGTCCATCACCTCCGAAGGAAAAGGCCTGATAACCCGTTGGGCTAGTCAGCTTCCCTGAACCACTGCTGCTACTAACAGACTGGTCAATCTCATCTCTGCGTGCCACTAGAGGTATCGGCCGTTCGGGTAATGCAATGACTGTGAACTCATTACTCTCAAGCACTTTCACCACTTGATCCATGGTTGGCCTTGCGTGGAGCTGAGGGTGAGAACACAGGACAGCGATCAGCACGTACTTCTCAAGAACCTCTGGCGATCCCTTTTCTGGCATTCCGTCTTCCACCACGTCTAATGTTTGGCCTTCTCTCACTAGTGACCATGCCCAGTCAGCCACAGACACAGGCTGCCCTTCGCTGTCTATCACAAGAGCCTTTCGCCTGCTTAGAAGCTCTAGAAGCACAATCCCAAAACTGTACACATCACTTTTCTCTGTTAATTGGCCGTACAAGGCATATTCAGGAGCTACATATCCCATGGTGCCTGCAACCCGCGTGCTCATGTGCGTCATTCCTTCAGGATTGAACTTGGCTAGTCCAAAATCTGCAACCTTAGCCTCAAACTTGTCGTCCAAGAGAATGTTGCTGGCTTTGATGTCCCTATGGATAATGGAAGGTTGGGCACCATAGTGCAAATAAGCTAATCCCCTGGCCATCCCAAGTGCAATCCTCTGCCTTAGAGGCCAAGAGAGCTGAGTCTCTGTACCTCCAAAAAGATGGTCGTGAAGACTACCGTTACTCACCAGATCACACACTATGATCCTCTGGTGACCCTCAAATTGCGTAGTTGCTGTACAATAGCCTCTCAGAGCCAGAAGATTCACGTGACGTATGCTCGCGATGACCTCAACTTCGTGAGCGAAGTTGGCATCACCTCCAGCTGAACAGTTCTTGAACCTCTTGAATGCAACCTCCGTGCCGTCGGGCAATACACCTTTGAACACGTTCCCGTATCCTCCCCTGCCTATGATGTTGTGCCGTGAGAAATTGTTGGTTGCTTTCTTGATCTCTTCGAAACTGAATTTCACCAGCGTGGTGCTCTCGCTCATGGAATCTAGTCTAGATTGAGAACCCGCTTCTACACCGCTGATCCTATCCCGCTTCATCTTTCTTCGCTTAAAGTTCTTCCTTTTTCTCCGATAGTACAAGAACCAAGCTGTAACCAGCGCAGTAGCAATGAGGACCACAGACAAAGCAACTACTATTTGCACCTTCTTTCTATTCCCGGAGCTATGAGAAGCCAAATCAAGCAGAAAGAGGCATTTGGCAGTACCTTTGTCGGTTGGACCGAACATGTTGGCGTAAGCGGCTGCGTAAATGGAGGGAAAGGCTGCACAATCGGAGACATTTCCGACGGAGGCACCGGTCAGATAGGCCTGAAAGGCGGACAAGCTCTGAGTACAAGAGCCACAAGGAGTATTGCTCTCGAGAGAGAGATTACATCGCAAGACGGCGGTGTTCAAGGTGGAATTAGGGATTAACGATTCGAATTGGGACTTGGTAGTGATGTTCATGCAACCCTGGGATATCCAGGGGGTCTGGAAGCCACATATAGATCGGACATCGAAGTTAGGTAGAAATCCAGCGATGGAGGACTGCAGAGCATCCCAACAAGAGGCAGCCGAGTCAAGTGGAGGAAGGAAGGAAGCCGTCTGTTGAAGATGGTGAGAATAAACGAGACGAAGTCCTTGGAGGAGGTACTGGCAAGTGGTGGGACCATCGGGTTTGGGACGGCGAAAGGGTTGCAGAACGGAAAAGTCAAGAGGACAGGAAGAGTTGCCGTTAGCTCTGTTCTGGGCGGCGACGAAAGAGATGGTTAGGGTTAAGGAGAAGGGTAATAAGAGGAGGAGGCTACCCCTTAGACGGAGAAACATCTGGGTTTAGCCGGGTAAATCGCGCGGAGGTAAAATAGAAGACGAAGATAGATAGATAGATCTAAAAAGAAAGGGAGAAAACCGTGATTGACTCCTCAGCTTCTCACTTCTGACTTCTGACTGCCTTCGCGGAAGGTCACCTCCCCTCCCCTGTATAAATTATGATCCTTTCCTCGCTGTCAGCCATCACTAACACAGTAATTTCATTTTCGACATAATAATAATGTTAAAAATCTTCAACTTTTTCTTTTTGTTTTTTTTGTTTTAGCTTTTATTAATGAATTCACAAACCTAAATGCTTAAATCTAATCGCGAGGATTTCAGTACTTTTTTTTATTTTTTTATTTTTTAACTTAGGATTTCAGTATCTATTCCCCAGATTGGATTGGATTGGACTGGATTGGATTACCCCTACCGGAGTCTTAATAATTTACAAATCCACGACTATATTACTGAATTCGTATTATGGGCCTTAAATCTAAGGTATATAATAAGCCCATTAACGATCTTTCAATCCAAGAACCAGCCCTATGTCCCAAACCGAACGACGGTTGAGTCGATTATCGGCGCTGCTTCCTTCCAATCCAATGAACCCTCCTTAAACCTCTAGAAGAGATGCAGATCTCACCACCGAGATCTCATCAATCTTTACATGAAGCACATCTGGAGAATCTCACACTTTTCTCAGATTTCTCATCTCCTCTCTCTTTCTCCTCCATCTTCTTCAACGTTGAAGACTATCACCCTCTTCCGCTTTACTCTCTTCCGCTCTCCCTTGCACGCCGCCTTTCCTAAAGGATTCTACTACCACAACCATACCCCCAACGCCAAGCGAAATCGTATCCGGAGTCGTCCCAATCGATCTAGGATTCCCCTCTTTAGCTCTATACCCAACCTAAACTTCTCCTATCGGATTTCACCATCGGCGGCGCCCGGGGATATTCTAATGAGCAAAGCTTCGCAACTAAAAAACAAATTGTTGCACTGTTGTAATGATTCGGAGAAGGTGGCTCGTGTTTTGGAACGAAATGAGATATTCCTTATGGAAAGCTCTGGAGAAGGAGCGGGGTTTGTTGAGCTCCTGCGGCAGTTACGCCCATGGCCCGTTTTGTCTCTACTGGTAAGACTTTACTCAGAATTTCTCATAGTTGTATGTTATGCTTGAGCTCATGTTAGAACTTTACTGCTTCTGAGCCCGTTAGATAGCAAGTAGTCAACTTCCCTTTGAACTCCCTTAACCCTTTTCTCTATAGCAAAATTGGTTTAAGGCCGGGAGTACTATCTCTGCTCTTTTACGGAATTGGATAGAGAAAGGGGGTCCGCAAAAGAGTTCTGAAATGGATTCTGTTATTGTCGTGTAGGTATTCAACTGGAGAAGAAACAAGGCACAATGTGGTGGCGTGACTATGACAGCTGATGAATACGCAAAGGGTATAACTATTTCTGGCAGATTAAAGAATGTAGAGATGGCCCTTCTATTGTTTAACGATGCTGCAAAGAAGCAGTTGAAGACTACGTCGGTATACAATGCTCTATTGGGGGCTTACATGTGGAATGGTTTGGTAGAAAAATGCAAGAAACTCTTTATGGACTTTAAAGCACAAGGGAACTGTAGTCCATCTGTGGCAACATATAATATTCTCATATCAGTTTATGGGCGCTTGATTATGGTTGATCAAATGGAGGCAGTACTCCTCGAACTAAAAGAACTCAAAATTCCTCTGGATTCGAGTACATACAATAACTTGATTGCTGGGTATATCTATGCTTGGAAGTGGGATAAGATGGAAGCAACTTTTGAAACCATGAAGAATGGCCTCGTTAAACCTAATATAGGAACCTACTTGCTGATGCTTCGAGGGTATGCAAACTCGCAAAATCTGGTACGGATGGAAGAGATCTATCAACTTGTGAAGGAGCATGTTGACAGGAAGGAGATTAAGTTAATCGAGTCCATGATATGTGCATATTATCGGAGTTCAGACAAGGATAGGGTCAGGAAAATAAAGACTTTGTCCAGGCTTATTCCCAAGGGAAGTTACAAGCCTTGGTTGTGTGTTCTCCTGATACAGGTATATAGTCAAGAAGATAATCTACATGAGATGGAGTATTTCATAGACCAGGCTATTATGAAGGGACTCCATATAGAGACGGATGGTATAATGAGATCTATTGTGGCAAATTATTTCAGGTGCAATGCAGTAGATAAGCTTGCCAAATTTGTGCAGCGTGCTCAGTCAGCTGGCTGGAGAATGTGCAGGTCTATGTTCCATGGTTTGATGCTCATGTATGGATCTCAAAAGCGTTTTAAAGAGATGGAAAATGTCCTGTTTGAGATGGATAGTTACAACATAAAGCGGTCGAAGAAGACTCTTTGCATACTGCTTAGAGTCTATGCAATGGATGGTCAGAAATACAAGGTAGGTCAAGTTGCTGGAATGATGTTAAAGCATGGACATGATTTCCCACGATCTTGTGACACTTGAGAAGTACCCGAAGGTATAAGTAGTTCATTATGAACGATAAGAGTGATTTCTCGAAATGGAAATTGCGATCCAGAAGAATGGCATGGATAAACACGCCTTCCTCATCGTTGACTTCACATAACTTGCATATACCTGTTGGGGCAGCTAACGCTGGACTAAAGTTAACCGAGAAGAATTGGTGGCAATGTGTAAAGTTACCAGAATATAGGTTATAGAGTTCTCTTCAAATTTGAAAAAGGAGAAGAGAGAGGAGGTGTATTAGCTACAAGATTTTGTTGGAAGGATTGTGTGCATCAATCATCTGGGTTTGGCATTCAGGGATTCGATTTGAGTTATTCATTTATTAATTTTGGGGAATGGTGAGAAGAAGGAAGAGGCACCAATATCTCCAATGGCAAAGCATCCATTGACTGTACATTGTAAGTTGTTCTTTTTTTTTCGTTTTATCAGTGTCTATGTTGATCATTCTTTTTAGGAGAATTTTGAGTTGGCATTCTCAAATTTGTTTTATATAAAGTCATCCATACGAATACGATCTGAATTAATGCAAGAGATGGGGGAACCCAATCATTCTTTTGATATTTTTTCAAAATATCAAAAAACTACATAATCATGAATTATAATTCACAAATTTTTCAAAATATCAAAATATTGAGAAAATTACATAGTCATGAGTATCTACAAATTTGTCAAAATAGCAAAATTTTCAAAAAATTACGTAATTATGGATTATAACCTAGCAATTTGTCAACATATCAAAATTTTTGAAAAAGCACATAATCATGGTTATAACCTACAAATTTATAAAAATAGTAAATTTTTCACAATATTCCACAATCATGTGTTATAATCCACAAATTTGTAAATATAGCAATTTTTTTCAAAATATTACAAAATCATGGATAATAAGCCACAAATTGGTAAAATATCAAAATTTTAAAAAAATTACATCATCATAGGTTATAACCCACAAATTAGTCAAAATATCAAAATTTTTAAAAAAAATTACATAATCATACATTATAACCTACAAATTTTGCCGAAAAAAAAACCCTACAAATTTCTAAAAATAGCAAATATTTCAAAAAATTACATAATCATGGATTATAACCCACAAATTTGTCAAAATAGCAAAATTTTTAAAAAAACTACGTAACCATGGGTTAAAACCTCCAAATCTGTCAAAATAACATTTTTTTCAAAAAATTACATAATGATGGGTTATTACCCACAAATTAGTAAAGATAACAAATTTTTTTAAAAAAATTACATAATTATGGGTTATAACCCAAAAAAAAATCCACAAATTTATAGAAATAGCAAAGTTTTCAAAAAGTTACATAATCATGGATTATAACCCAAAAAAAAATCATAGATTATATAACCCACAAAATTTTAAAAATAATCAAAATTTAAAAAAAATAAAATAAAAAGACTTACACATTAATTAGGCCCACTAAGATAGAAAGGCCTTAGCCCAATATATAACCGCTCCAATAAGGCAGAGAAACCTCTTGTTAAGCCTTAAACCCTAAATCAGCCTCCTTTCTCCTTTCTTTTTCTCTCCTCTTCCTTCTTCAATCTTCAAGCTTTTTTTTTTTTTTTTTTGTTAAAAGATCTTCAAGCTTTACTGCAATGGAGGAAGAGCTTTGTGTTCGACTCAATGATTATCAAGTATCTAAACTTTTCCCTGTTAAACCCAAATCATCGGCCAAACCTGTTTCCAAATCCCAGACCCCTGAATCCAGATATTGGTCCTCCTTCAAATCTCACTCCATACCTAATCTCGTGTCTTCCGTCTCTGCTTTTGCTTTCTCTCCCAACCATCCCTATTCCTTCGCTGTAGCTCACTCCGCCACCGTCTCCCTATTTTCGTCCCAAACGCTTTCCGCCTCCCACCGTCTTTCGTTTCCCGATGTTGTCTCCTCTGTTTGCTTTCGTTCTGACGGCGCTCTTCTCGCCGCATCAGACCTCTCCGGACTCGTTCAGGTATTTGACGTCAAGACTCGAACGCCTCTCCGCCGCCTCCGCTCCCACAACCGACCCGCGCGGTTCGTGAAGTTTCCGTTTGAAGATAAACTTCACTTGGTATCTGGAGGCGACGACGCAGTAGTTAAGTATTGGGATGTTGCTGGAGAAACCGTCATATCGAATCTGTTGGGCCATAAGGACTATGTTCGGTGCGGTGATTGCTCGCCGGTTAGCGACTCAATGTTCATTACTGGCTCTTACGACCATACAGTTAAGGTGTGGGATGTGAGAGTTGAGAATTCAAAGTGGATCGCTGAGATCAACCATGGAAACCCCGTGGAGGACGTAGTATACCTTCCGTCGGGTGGGATGATCGCAACAGCAGGTGGGAACAGCGTCAAAGTATGGGACTTGATCGGAGGAGGTAAGTTGGTTTGCTCGATGGAAAGCCATAACAAGACGGTAACGTCTCTATGTGTGGGGAGAATGGGAGGCGATGGAGCAGCTGAGAATCGAATTCTGAGCGTTGCTTTAGACGGATACATGAAAGTGTTCGACTACGGAAGGGCAAAGGTGACTTACTCAATGAGGTTCCCAGCTCCTCTGATGTCCGTAGCGCTTTCACCTGATTCTTCCACTCGGGTGATTGGAGGGTCCAATGGAATGGTGTTTGCTGGTAAGAAAAAGGTAAAAGAGGGAGGAGAGAAGAAAAGTTTGAGTATTTGGAGTGTAAGGAGCGAAGTAGAGGAGAGCAGAAGACGGGCACTGAGGCCAACGTACTTCCGGTACTTTCAGAGAGGGCAGAGCGAGAAGCCATCAGAAGGGGATTACCTGGTGAAAAAGGCCAAAGGAGTGAAGCTGAAAAGGCATGATAAGTTGCTGAAGAAGTTTAAGCACAAGGAGGCATTGGTTTGTGCATTGGAGGAAAAGAAACCGGAGAATGTGGTGGCTGTGATGGAGGAATTGGTTGCTAGAAGGAAGTTGTTGAAGTCGATATGCAATTTGGAGGAAGAAGAGCTGAGTTTACTGTTGGGTTTCTTACAAAGGTATTGTACAGTGCCCAAGTATGCAGGATTGTTGATGGGATTGACAAACAAAGTGTTAGAGATGAGAGGTGAAGATATTAAGGGTAAAGAAGAGTTTAAACGGTGTATCAGAAACTTGAAACGGGAAGTTGAGCAGGAGATGAAGACACAGCACTCTCTTATGGAGATTCAGGGTATTATCGCACCTCTTGTTAGAATCACTGGCAGAAGATGAAACTGAATCAACACAATTTTTGTTTGTTTTTCTTTGAGATTTAAGTGTTTTCTTTTAATATAACAAAGAGGAAGTTTTGTTGGTTACTAAGATGTACGAAGAAGTATTGTAGAAGCAAACTACATACATAAACACTGTAAGATGAAGAGAGATAGATAGATCTTGTAACCAAAACCTTTTTAGGCTATGAAGATGTTTTGCTTTTGTCTACACTTGTCCCTTTGACCTTAGTGCCTTCAGCCTTGCTGCCGATCGAATTGTTTCGATAAGAGGAGCATTCTCGTCGTCGTCATCTCGCTTATCTTCTTTGTCTGAGCCACTTATAGATTCCTCCTCATCACTTCCGCTCTGCTCTTCAAACAGTCTTTTTCGTTCTGACTCCGGACGTTTTCTTGGCCGTCCCCTGCGTCTTACAGCCGAAGCTTCCTTTTCGTCTGTGAGAAATGCCAAACGGAGGGGTCATAATATTCATTGTTCTAAGATTGCAGACATATCTGAAGTTCATGGTCCAAGCTTATAAAGAAGGTTATACAACCAAAAAAAGAGTACAAACCGAAACTCTGCAAGTGCACGTACCTTGGTAATCATCGTTTTTCAGACACTTCTCTTCTAAGGTTTCTAGGAAGGTAAAGCAGGGGCGCCATCCGCTCGGATCTAAGTCTGAATTAACATTTACTATACGCCCCTGAACGTTTCTCTTGCTGCTCAGCAAGCAAACAAGGAAAGTTAAAATATATGAACAGAGTTTCCTAGCTCAGAGAATCGTTGATGATGATCTTACATGTCAACAATATCTGGAACTGAGAGTCTGGATGCAAAGGGAAGAATAGCAGCTTCCAGAAACAACAGTTGCTTAGGGGCATCTGTAAAAGCATATTCAATGCCTTCCTTAACGATACTAAGGATCTCCAATCTGTGTTTGTTGCGAGCAGCACCGATATACATTCCTGAAAGCCGAGCAGAAAGTTCCCTGCAGTCTTCGAGATACTTGTCGGCTCTGGAATCTTCCCGATCACAAGAAAGTTCCCTAGCATACCGCTGATAGGCCTGCGCAATAACTCGTCAGCAATTGGGAATAACAAAGTTTATCCTCTGGAATACCCGTTGACCCTTACCGTTTTCAAGGAGTCCAGAAATATATTAGACATGTCATCCTCTCTTTTCCTTAAACATGTTATAAGATTCTTGATGATGTCTGTCACACTAGGTCCATGCATACTAAAATGAGATATTATCTGTGGTCCTAGATAGTCCTGCAACAGAAAAAGAAGCCTAAACAATTAATAAATGAGGTCATCGCTGATGGTTGAGAACTAAAAGATTTACAGCAGCATTGTAAATGCAACCTTTGGCACTACATCACTAATAACCAACTTGCAGGCAGCTATTGCTGCAGCATCTCTGTTTGTCTCTTCAATATACTCGTTTTCATTCTCCTCGTCAATCTCATCTGTGTCAAAGTTTGGCAAAATGTAATAATGTAATTTGAAAGGCTCATACTGTGAAATTGCCCGTATGCAAGACTGAAGAGCTCTAGAAATGCAAACCAAATGCCATCAGCACTAGACTAGGATATCGCTATTATTAGGTATAAATGTTTAGAGTATGCATTCTATACAGGAGTTCAGAATTAGAAAGGCTCCTGTGAAGTGAAAACGGGTTGAGTTTAAGGTTCACTAGCTGTATAATGGGATCGACAAATGACAAGGCAAACAGAGAAACAAAAGATAGTCACCTGAAGTGTTAAATATTTCTTCACAGAATTTCCAGAATTTCTCAAGCAATGCATCATCAGGACGATATCCTAATCTTACAAGTTTACTTGAGTCAAAGTTTGGCTTTCTAAACAGACACCATTCTTCAGCCAGTATAGCACAGATCTGCAGTATAGGAGTATCCATTAGGCAAAGAGTGAGTAAGGATATATGCTTGTGTTTGATTTTGGAATGTCTAATAATCTTACCCTGAGAGCTAGCTGGTTACCATAGTTCATCGATTCCTCAGTTCTAGGTGCATTTAGGAAGTGTGAAAGCTCCTCAAACAGGGTATCACGTTTTGATAAAAGGGAAGATAATGAAGCTTCAGAGACCGCTTCACAATTTACGATGGAGTGCAGAGACCATGCCACATACAAATGCATATTCAGAAGCAGGAAACATATAACCTAAGCAACCATGAGATTTGTTCCATCAAGATGTGAGGGACAAAGATAATAGATATTAACAGCTCTAAATACAATTCGTTGAGCACCTTTTCGTCCAAGTTTCTGAAATTATGAAGCGTTAAAGCAATTTCATCATACATGCTCTCAACAAGCACAGGCTTTGACAGTTGAAGCTCATACAACCTTTTCAAATTTACAAGGAGGGAGTATTCATCGTTTCCATCCTGCACAGAATACAGATGTAACATTACAACCATAAAGAACAGTATGAATTAAACAGCAAAGGAAGCATACCTTAACATCTTTAATTGCAGAAGTAAGCTTGTCTAAAAGCTCGTCTTCAAGATCTTTTAACTTGCCACGGGAAAAATCTTGAAGCTCCCCTTTACTCTCTGACGCACAAAAAGTAATAGCTTTGACGCAAGATCTTAGTGCTTCCTTTTCTCCGTGTTTGAAAAATGCATCCTTGATGAGTCGGACGGCAGTCTTAAAAGTCTGAAAGAGATGGAAAAATGTAACTCTCTGAGCGAGGTAAATGACATGAAAAACATATCCTTCATGAAACATAATGCTTTTAGCTACCTGCTCCTGTCTTTTAAGAGAATACAGCTCAAGTTTCATAAACATAATAATCTCGACCAAAGATGAAACTTTCGCTTTGTCAGCCATGAATTTACGCAGAAGTTGTGGATAATTCTTCATCATGGCGACCGTTATGTCTTTTCTGCTGTTTTCAAACAGTTCCTATCATTCACAAAGCATTTACACATCAATGTCAGCATCTTCATCAATGAAAATGGAACAAATGAAAATGGAACAAACGGATAAAATAAAACAAATGGAGTATATATATCAGTGTTAAAATTGGTAAGACAATATAAATTTTTTTGTTCTTCCTAGTTTCAGCAAAATAAATAGAGAATTAGGATTAATTCTCAAAACTGAGTTCATCGGGTGTAAAGAAGATTCTTTCAGAAATAAGCTGCTCTGCAGAAAAAAAAAAAAAAATCTTACTCGCTGAGCTTTACTGTGATACTGCTTTCGATTATCCACTGAAGGGATTATTTTCTCCCCCACAGCCTTTCTGACAGAAGCAAACAGAAGTCTGATCAAGTTCGTGGAGTCCTCATCATTAATAGTCTCAGTCCGAGGATTCTGATCCAAAAGCATTGAGATGATACACTTCCAATCCTGCAAAGAAAAGCATACCATTATGATGAAGATATAACTTTAGTAGGAACCACATTGCAACCATATTGTACGTGTAACAGCTGAAAGATAACAATATTATACACCTAATACGCCCACAAAGTAGTTACATTTAAATGACAGAGCCAGCATTTGATGTACCTTCATGGCCTTCATGTACTCCCAAACATCGTCAATTACATAAACACTCAGAATCGGATCTGAAGAGAACTCTCGTAATATTTGTAACATTCTGAAGATATGGATCTCAGAGGAATCATCATCATGACCTGAAAAATGATTGACAACCTTCAACTATGCTCTAAGAGTGAAAAATTTTAGTCCCCAGGGCTTGAATTATCTCAAGGAAAACCTGTAAGACCGGAAGGAGAACTGTTAAACTTCTGCGCGATCAAGTGGTCATAAACCAACTCCCCTATAGCACGCCTGATTTCTTGCGGTTGATCAATAAGCAAATCGTACAAAGGGCCTAGGTCATCATCGGGTATCAGCTGGTGTCTGCCAGACAATTAAACTCTTGTTACTCAAAGATTTCCAGCAGAAACCCGATGTGAAGCTTTGGAGGGGATTACCTTAGCAGTTGCTTTACAAGCCCTATAGCACATACAGCTACAGGCATATCAACGTCATCAGCCATCTCGATCATCCGATTAGAGAATCTCTCTGTAAATAGTCCAAGAGTGGGGACGTTTTCATCCATCTCATAAAGCTTTCGTAATGCCAAGAGAGAAGCCTTCCTCACTCCAGCAGTCTTTGGATAAGAAATACACGAGAAGATCAGAGACTATTATGAACATAAATTTTGACAATCATGAAGAGAGAAAAAAGAGCTTACTTTGTCATTGAGCGTCCACCCAAGATATTTTAAATACAGATCTTGTAAGAACAGAGAAGGGTAAGATAAAATCCATATTCCAAGAGACTGAATGCATGACATCCGAATATCAGGATCAATATCTCGATATCGGTGGACAAACAACCTTCAAAAGAATATGTTGCACTGAGTTCGATCAGTAACACTATCTTTTTCTTACTTCATTCTCATGTGAGGGGTAATACTTTTGGTAAATGGTATAACCGTATTCTATCTTACCCGGTGAAAATTTTTCGCATCATGTCCTCCAACATAGTTATCTGTTCGTGAGTAACAGATAACCTTTTGTTCAAGGACTCCACACGAGGCCCGTCAGCCCTTTTCTTGCTTTCAGCATTCAATTGTCTTTGGGTGGTTTCTCGCTGTGAACCAAGTGTGTTTGCTACAGAAATAAAAGACGTGACTAGTTGGAGCCCCATTAGTGTAGCGGCTTGGCGGTAAACTCTTGGTGGAGTACTGCAATAGAAATAGAAAATCAAAAATTACGACTAAAGTTATATGTGGGCATATGTAATCACAAAAGTTCGTAACTTTAGAACAGACCATGACAAAGCAATTATGTAGTCCATGCACTTGTCAAACAAGACTTTATCAAACAATGGTCCATTCTGGCACTCGATAACCAAACTATTCCAAAAGGAAACAAGATTCTCCTTGAAGTTCTTAAGTTCCTTCTTTCTTGAACTTTGGTGATCTTCAATATCACCCTACAGGCCAACCGCAATCAAAAGAACAATTTAAAAGCTTTTATACGAAAGAAAACGTAGAAACGACTTCAAAAGAGTGCAATCCTTTACTGTTCTAGCAAGATTAACGAGGGCAACGACAACATCATCCACATCCGTCTCATCAAGCAGCTCTTCCTTGATGGAGTATTTAGCACCACAAACCTACAGAAGCCATGCACGATTTGCAAAAGCTATTTAGATGGCAGAACTCAGTTCATGTTATGACTAAGCTTTTGATTCAAACAGAAGAAACAGATGCTAGGATCTAGCAACCCCAGTCCATCATAGTATGCCTGATCAGACTTATATTAAGGCTACAGGGAAAGATTAAAGTTAAAATTGACTACCTCAAACAGCATTGACAAGAGCTCGGTGGTTGCAAGTTTAGGTAAGACTTCATATCTTTCAACCCAAATCTTCACGGTTTTAGGAATAAGATCCCCACTCCCTTTGACAACCTCTGTTGAAAAATGAACACAAAGATTACCCTATGCTATAAAAGGCATAAAAAGACCAAGGAAATCCAAAGGAGGAACGGAAAAGTAAAGCATGACCTAACCAAACGAAATGAGACTCTGGGAGATGCTGGAACTTCGTAAGACAATAGCATGATGGTTTTACAATCGAATTCTATTAAGTGCACATTATAAAAAGAAAATGTAAGAAAAGGGATCTTGGTACTAACCAACGCACACACTATTCACGTCCAAAGAAGGAGTTTCTTAAAGCAACACATATAAATTTACAGATCCCGGACTGTATGATGCATCGGACTACATCATAATTCGAAGCTAAAGCTTAAAATATCTGAACTCGTTCAACCTCAATATAGGAATAGGTCTTCAAGTTTACCTATCAGATTCTGTTGAGGAGGATGGGTGCGACTACGCTTGGGTTGAGGACGTGTTTCCTGAAAATCGTCAGGCGAAGCATCGAGCTCCAAATTGTTAGGGCTCTGATCGCTGGCCTCGCTGAGGCTCTGCTTCTGATGCTCTCCGCCGCTTCCGTCTTGCTTACCAGCTTCTCCACCGCCGCCACTGTCGTCTTCCTGATCCTGATCTCTACTCCGTTTCTACAAAACATATGAACCCATTATAAGAGTCACTGCTCATGAAACTTAAAATCCCAAAACTCGCTCGTAAAGGGCCATAGTTCAAAGCCAAACAAAGAGAAGGAAAGGAGACTTACCTGGCCATGAGGTGCGTCCTCCATGGTAAACTAGGGTTCGAACAAGAAAAATCACCCTACAGCTATTCTACAAGCTTTGGAGAAATCACTCCCGCCAATGGCCGACCGAAACTTCCCGCTGACGATGAAATGAAATTAATTTCTAATTTCAGGTTTACAACATTTCTATTCCAGTTGGAGTTGGACTCATCATTTTTGTTTTTCGCGACTTTTTCATCCATTTTACATTTTCGTGAAAAACTGAAACATAAATTAAACCGGCTATAAATTATTTTCGTAATTCTTTAATTCTTTCACTTACCAAGTACCAATCGGACCAAGACTTATATATATTGTTATCGTATATCATCAACCAACAAACTTAACACTTATCAAATACATGATACACCCCAACTAGATTGTCACATAATAATAATAATAGAACTTACCTTTTCGTATATTTTTGCTTCCATTTTTTCCCTAAAGAGCTTTCCGAACCAAAGAAAAACGAACTAAGAGTAGAAGATTTGAAGAAATCTGATATAAACAAGAGAATGAAAATGTAAAAGGAAAAGTTAACAAGTGTTGGCCATTGAGTCGATGAGCAAGCCATAGCCTTCGGAAACAGGCGTCTGCAGACGCACACACTCCGCTAAGGCAGGGACGTCTGATCCCACGTCCAAAAACTGTGCCACAAAGAGAAGTAGATGGAAATCTGAAATCCTCTTCACCAAAGGCAAGCTCTTTGCACGCTCCAGATGGCTTTTCAGAGCTCGCATTGTTGCTCGGATGCTCCTGTTCTCAACTGGGAATGTTGATGATAGAGGCCCCTGCCCACATGGTTAGGTTAGCAGTAGCAGCTATGTTAAAACCACAACTCAACTTCACAAACATCTTAGAGCAACATGAATGCCAAGGTTCCTCCTTCAACAACTAAAAATGAGAATCGATTCATGTAAACTGATATGCAAGGTTCTGTTTTAGCATTAAACAAACTAATAAGGGAGCTAAGTTTTCGTACAGAGCTGCTAATATTGCAGATGAACACTGATATTGGAATCTGCAAATTTCCCTAGTCTCCTAGTCCATCATACAGCATGCATAAGACGAACAAAGAAAGCAACCATTAGGTACAGAAGGTTCGTTCTCTAGAGAGATGGAAAATGCTCAACTTTCAACAATCACTACTTGCCATTATCAGACAGCACATTCACAGGTTTATCTTTGAAACTAATCCCAAATGCGCACCTAAAGTCTAAAGAACAACAACACCAGCATCTAACGATAAGATCACGGAATGGTTATGACTTATGATGCATAAGTTGTCAAGGTCCAGAAAACCAACCTGATGATCCAAGATCTTGACGACCACAAGGAGGAAATCGTTATCCACCTCCTTAACATCCTTTACACCAACTACCACATCCTTCTTCATCTTGGAGAGCTTTGGATCATCGTCCGGACCAATCTCTGTCTCGAACCACCCTTCCTTAAACAACCTGATACACATATCACTCAACTGAAACGCTTCGAAATGGACATCGGCGCCACCATCCTCATTAACCTCGAGCTTCACCACCGCCGTGACCCACTCCTGCAACTCACTCTCAGCGTGAAGCTCCGCTGCCTGTAACACCTCCACGTTCGATAGTGTGTACTCTGACTTGTCCTGCGTCACAGTCTGGTTGAATATAAAACCGACCTTCCTCATCCCCAACCCCATGGCGATCGCGTCCACGCGCTTCTCTTCCTCGGCGTCTCTCATCAGAAGCAGATTTGCGTCCGTCCCTTGCTGCGGCGGCTCGTATATGAAATCGACTTCAACCTGTCCATCCTCAGAAACGGTGCCGTACATGAACCCACCGCGCTTGACCGCGAACGCAAGCGATTCGTTGACGTAGTGCTGGAAAGCGTTAGCGCAGTCGCGGTCGAAGGAGACGGAGTCGCAGTGAGACTTCTCTTGGCGACTCACGCGCATCTGGCGTGCAATCAAGTCGTCCACAGTCATCTTCCTCCCGAAGGATCCGGCGGGTGTGACAGGTGGGCCTCCACGAACCGTTCGCTCCCCCTCGTAGGCGAGGTAGACCATAGAGCCATGCGTGATATTTAGAGCGGAGAGAGAGAGGTTGGGGTCGGATAAGTCGGTGAAGGCAAGAAGATCAGTGGGGGTTTTGGCAAGGAGAAGGTCACGATTGGTGGATAAGGTTTGATTATGAAGAGGGATCTGGAGCTGATCTTGAATCAAGGTTTTGAGGTGGGAAAGAGTGATATGAGGTCCATCGGCGGTGACTCGCTCCAACCCATCTCTGCTTCTGATTCTGAGCATCATCATCATCTATGTTGTGATTAACTATAGACTTGTGAATAATTAATTAGACAGAGAATCAAATCAAAGAACACGGTAGGAGTCGAGGAGATAGAAGAAAGGATATCCTAGAAGAAATCAGGAGACCATTTCCTTTGTTAATGTTATTTCTTGCTGCCTAATTTTGATGTGCAGACCCGGAACAGAGTCGGGTCGGGCTATGAGTTGAGGCATTATTGATTTATTTCCATTAACAGGTCAGGTCAGGTGAGGTCATAAAGAAAAGGGTAAGTATGTATTTTATCAATAATGTATATGGATGGCCTCACAAGTAAGCTGGGCAGATATAATAACACCTGAACAGAACAGAACATAAAATTGGATATGAGAAGGATAATTCGAGCAAGCACGACTACGTTTATACGTCTCCGCTTATATTTGAATGATTCACGCACGTAAATGATCTATCCATTGCATCAATTTCCGTATTGTCATGAATTTCAAATTCATGCTTTACCAACACAATCACAGTCTTGAATCAGCGTACCAGCAAAATGTAAGAAAATAAATCAAAGATACAAAGGACTATACGTGTAAAAAGTCCTTTAGTTTTTTCTTTCTGTTTCGTCTACATAAAAGAAGCGTAATTAAACCACTACTTTAGAGCAACCCTAATGAACAAACATTATAAAGAATTGTAGAACATACAGATGAGGTGCACTCACGAAACCTTGGGGGGGACTGGGAGAATGAAGAACATCTTACCACTGCCATCTCAAAAGATTAGCCCGACTCTACAAATATCTGCAGTAAAACGTCAACAACGATTGTGGTGAATCATGTCTTTATTTTATGGTGCTGCTATTTTAGCAGTCCTAGATATATGGTTTTTTACACTGACCTCCATCTCTGGAACAAGTTCGTAGGTTTTTCTCTCTCTTGTGTCATACGCTGCGATCCCCGCAATTTTCTGGACTCCAAGTTTTGCAGCTATAAGATTCTGCACAATAGATTAGGGGGTAAGGGCTACTTCTAGGTAGAATAAAGTCGCTTGAGGGGCGGTTAGTTTGTCATACCAATTGGAAATCATTTGAGCCAAATGCCTCAATCCTGGGTACCGTCTGCAATAGTTTCAAAGGTGTGAGTTTCTCGTACCATAAGATTTAAAAGATTAAAGATTTGCAAGTAGTGAACATATTCCTTTCTATTCAGAGATAAACTCTGGTTCACTGTTCTGCCATGGTTGAAGTTCAAAGTGCTGACTACATGGTTTTTATGCGACCAGCGATTATAATGTATATCGTCCAATAAACAGAAATGGAAAGAAAGTTCTGATACGCTACCAGAAACTGGAGACCATTAACCGCAACCAGCTTCTCCACTTGTGATTCATCTTGTGTCAGTGAGACCTCGAAAGGTCCCAATTGCCTATCAGTATGGTTTGTGAGATTTAAATATGCCTACAGAAAATAGACTACGCTCATTTCCAGACAAAATTAAATTCAAATATATCTTCTGAGAATTATAAACACTGGGGACAGAAAAGCTATATTACCGTAAATGGTCTATTTAAGTATATACTATCTGGAACCTTGGCAATTCGCAAATTGATCTCCTTGCGGCTACCTGGCTGAAATCATAAGAGTGCACCTCATGCATTAGTATCCAGATGACACGTACAAACAGAGAAGTCATGAAGGTGCTTTTATGTCGCGAGTCTATCTATCAAAGTTGTCACTTGACAATGGAAGATCACATGCATTAGTTTCTTTCCACACATGTGTGTTTTCTAATCTTTAGATTAAGCAAACGTTTCCAGTGATATATTGCATGGTGAGCCTAAAACTGCTGAATGAATATATAAATGTAAAACGAGTTTTCCTGGTTGACTTGTTTTACTTGCCACCAAACGTAGGACTAACTCGACCATACCCTGCATTAGCTTTCCCAGGATGTTCATTTACTTAGACTAATCATTTCGTATCAGCTCGTGTCAGGAAAATAGACACAATATCTCAAAGCCCTTAGGAAAACAAACACATTCAAGACATAACGGATCACAAACAGTGAAAAAATATGCACCAAGTCAGCTCGTGTTTTCAATAAGTAAAGATCGTAGACTTACAGCCCCAAGAATTTGCTGTGTCTGTAAGCGACCAGGCTCACCCAAATTTGTGCGCCATGTTATCTGAAATTTACCCAGGACATTACTTCCGTGAACTTTTGTTTGGCTAGAAGCATCGGCGGATAGGCTTAACCTATAAAGATAGTTGTGAATACCCCCACCAGAGCGGA
Source organism: Aethionema arabicum (assembly GCA_000411095.1). Lineage (NCBI taxonomy): Eukaryota > Viridiplantae > Streptophyta > Magnoliopsida > Brassicales > Brassicaceae > Aethionema > Aethionema arabicum. The sequence goes on from KE150750.1 coordinate 84,136, forward strand.
TTATAACTGGCGGCTTAGGTATCAGTCCACCGAGATCACTGATAAGCAGAGAGATAGAGTGGCAAGTTAGGACGATTTCGTAGATGATAACTAAAGTGGACACAAACTCTGGGAAACCCGACAGACCTCGTCGGAGGATCTTTAGTGGATTGGTCATCTTCATTTTGTAACCTTACAGCACTCCATTGCTTGGCAGGTTCAAAATCAACTTGATCCATAAAGAGGTTTGACTTTGTATGGTTCTCAATGCAAGCCTCTAAAAACGTAGTTTCCTGGTGTAATCGATTGCACGCAAATCAACATGTGAGCACTTATTTTGATTTTACAAGCATTACGCTCAAACAAGTACAAGACCCAACTACACAGACAGGACATCAGGACGCTGAAACAAGACGGGAACAATAATTATTCCAATCCTCTGACTATGAAGACAGGACATCAGGAAACAGTATAAAATGATTACTGCGGGCCAGAGTAAAAAAGTTCAGATATATAGGTTTTGTAGGGAAAGCATTGACACACAAGAAATGAATAAGATGCGTTTTCAACGACACAGCATTCTGAGCTCCATATGCTGCGTGATGGTAACAGATTTTCTGTCTATGGTATAGACATAATGCCAAGTAACGATCTACAGAAATACATAAAGCATCTGAAGAACCACTTACAGAATGAACCTACCTCTACAACTCGAACCTGCATATCAGTAGGAAGGACAATTAGACAACTCTGAAGAGAAAACTCAAACAAACAAAAGGCAAAACGCTCTAATGTAAGTGACCAGTATGTCACCTTTGTCCTCACTGAGAGTGGGTTTGCGACGACAAACTTGAAAAACTGAGGAAGATATTTACGCTCACCATCAGCATCATTATACAATGCAGAACAGACCAACCTGACACAGGAATGGCATCATCCTTTTGGGGCAATTTAGGCGACACAAACGACTAAGATATACATAAAGAAGTGACAGTTAACCCACGTGTGAGCTCCAAGCTCTTTGACATCATGTTCCACGATGAAGTCATAGCGTCCTCCAGTCCGTATTGATTCAACAGGGGCCTTGGAAGTATCCAGAAGTAGAATTCTCTGCCTCTCTGTCTGAATTTCTGCCTACAAATAAGACGTCGGAGAGATGAACATCACTTTGGTTTTGTCGTTTGCAATACAAGGTTCCACAATAAGCAGATAAATAAATTTACGACCACAATATTCCACACCGTAAACTGAAGTTAACTAATGGGAAACATCCAAACAGAAAACTAACGAACTGCGCGACAGATAGAAACGATTAACACGGGGGTATGAACATATATAAGCCCGATGCTGCAATCGCTCGCCAACGAAGCATCACTACCACAGAGTTCAAACTACAACACAGAAAAGGCAAAATGCAGGTGACGAACCTTAATGGTAACATCCCGAACCTCAGAACTGGAGCTGTTGTTGACGCTAATATAGCTACAGAATGTTTCTCCCAGATAGATCGCTCTGCACACGACAACAACAAAAAAATCCTAATCAAACAGCTGATATCGACCATAATCAGGAAAAAAAATCAACGATTAGAGAAGTGATGAAGAGGGAGAGAACCCGAAGGATTGAGGAAGAAGGAGAAGACCAGATAGGCCGATGGGATCGGTAGGATGGCTGAGGAGAAATCTATTGCGGTAACTGAGATCGGAGTCGACGGCGTCAGCGGAAGACACATGGCGGCGGAGCAAGGATGCGGAAGTGGGATCGTCGGAAAAATCCTCGCCGGCAAGGAGATCGAAAGGGTCAATACGAAGGGGAGGCTCTACATGGAATGACGGTTTGCACAATCGCATCACCCTGAAGGCCAGCGAGTGCGGTCCCTGCGTCGCGCTCATTTTTTCCGGTCTCTTTTCTTTTTCTTCTTCCTCTTTTACCCTTTATTTCATTTCACTGGATCTAATGGGCCCATCTTAGATTTCAGGCCCAGATATTTTATGTCCGTTGGTTTGAAACGTAGATGAATTGATTACATAGAAAAATAACTCATAAGTCATATATCATAATAGTAAGTAGATGATTCAGATTCTTGTTGGCGAATAGAGTATAGACTATAAACATTTAAAGAAAGACTAAAAAAATGAAAAATAATTCTTTATTAGTCAATAAAGATGAAGATTAATAGAGGAAAAGCACGAAGCTTTAACTTTGTTAGCCATCGAATCTTATATTTATTTTACTTTTTGGTTATGTTGGGAAATAAATGTTAGTTTATGGTTTCTTATATAGTAAGATATTAACATCTTTTTAGGTGACGATTAAGTAGAATCATATATTCTTTTGTCTATTGAAAAACCCACTAAATAATAATTACTAGTAAATACTAAAATACTAATATATTGCCTTAGACCACTTTCTTTACTTGTTGAAGGAAAAGAAAAACGTCATGCCGTCTCGTGGTTTAATCATTGGTTGTGCTGCAGTTTTTTTTTTCTTTTGATGTGTGCATTTTACTAGATACGTAGAGTACATAAATATATATGTAATTATTAACACTTAAAAAAGAGGACACATATATATAATAATCAACTATATATATATATGTATATAGTTGAGAGAAATAATAAAGAGAAAAATCAAGAAGCAAGACAAGTTTCCCAGAAGAAACGATTTTGATCATCAATTTGAGTGATAAGAGCAGCAGGTTGTGATGAGGATGAGGTTTGAGTGCTTAGTTGGCTTCTCTTCCCACACCTTACATAACTATTTACCTCTCCATCTCCATCTCCATCTCCATCTTCGTCTCCGTCTCCGTTGTCCTCGCAGGCGCTTTCTTTCTCTCCCCTCAATCTTTCTTCTTCTTGTTCTTCTCCTGCTGCATCCATCGTCTCCTCCTGATCGCACCAACCATGATCATCATTATTACATGACGACTCCTCATCATCACTATCATCATCATCATCATCATCATCATCATCATCCTCTATGCATTTATCATCGCTCTTGTGGACCCCATTATGATAATAGGTCTCCGAATCTGCAGATGCTTCCACCAGCAAAAACGGAGATACATCAACAACGTTTTTGCTCCACTTCATCTTCCTTTCTCCACAAATTAAAGACAGAGAATGACAAAAGACACGACCATATATATATAATTAAGCGCCCATTATAATTGACGACTATATATAGTTTTTTTTTTTATAATTATAATTTTAAATTCGAGGAGCCCTTTTATAGAATAATAATTGATTATAAACTGTAGTTTGTATATACATAAATAAAATGACGTAAGAAAAGTGGGGTTGGGGTTCTAGAAGGACGGTTTGTAAACAATCAATTAACAACGTGTCTTCTCTTCTTTATATACTCTTTCTATCATTTTAATATTAATTATTAATTTATAATAAAAAAGAAAAGCAATTGCCAAAATTGAAAATTGTTCCCTATTTTTGTCCGGTTTAATTCGCAAGTCTTCTAGAAAGACGAGATAGAGTAGAGGGTTGAAATTGACAGCTTTTAATTTATTTAGTCTTATTTGAAAAGCAAGGTGATTGTGTTAAAGAATTCTAAAACCAATTACAATCCTCTCCTCGACATGTTGGAACTTAATAGAACCAACTTAAATTGTACCTTCATCATTTCAGGGAAACCAATCCCATTTACAATCTCTGCCAAAACTAAAAGCTTTAACATCAAATTAGAAACCAAAAATCTATCTACTTTTGTGAAACCAAATCGAAACGAAACAATCATCGCACCATAGAGTTCCATTTTCACAACAATTCAAAGTGATTGACTTAGCAGGCCCAAAGTTTCTTTCGAGGCCCAAACGTTTTTTGAGGACACAAAGAGTTAGATAGATAGAGTTTAGGTGGATCTGTTGCACTTCTTTCCTAGAGAGCTACAACCTCCGCTCTCATCGTCAAGAGCATCGGCAGGTTGTTTTCTTGCTCCACCTCGTTTTTCCCCTTTTCTATCCGTTTTTTTTTCTTCCGAATTGATTCATTACTTACTAAATTACTTGGTTTGGGGATTCCTCCCTTACAATACTAACAGCAGAATAATGGATTTTTGGCGAAACAATGGCCGCATAAGCAGAAAAAGATAAAGCTAACTTAGCTAAATGATCCGCTACTCGATTCGCCGCTCTTGGTTTGTGTACGATGGAGAATACTTCAAATTCTTCGCTTAATCCGGCAATACCTTGCCGTATAATACCCAAAGAAGCCCAATTATTCTCCATCTGCAAGCCCAACCATAAATCCCTACAATCCGTTTCAAATCTGACCTTTCTGAAGCCCAATAACAGTATCTTAGATTTGAGCCCATTTTAAATTTCAATAGCACATATCTTAGATTTGAGCCCATTTTATTATTTTCCCAATAACAGTATTTACTGAAATGACCCCAAGATATATTCCAATTTTCAAAATTACCACTGTCATTATCGAGAGAGGCGCCAATTGCCTGTTTCTCAATCTGATTTTTTTTTGTTGATTAATTGAAGGCTAAAAGTGGATAAGGATTTATATTCACAGGTCCTTTCTTAGTCGCTCGCCAATAGTGCCGGCTATTATGGCCGTCTCCATAGCAAGCTGCTACTTCTCCGGGGTTAATGCCTCCGTTAAGTTGCAATCCTCTGTCGCTTCGCCCTGTTGCTTCGTCGCCGCTTCACCGAGGTCCCTCAGCTCCTTTACTCCCCGAGCTTCCAATCACAAGAGGAAAGCTGTTAGACCTGATTCATCTTTTTCCTCACCTAAATTAAACCCAGAGGTACACTCAAATCAACCCTATAAGTCTTCCATTTTCGCTCAATATCTTAACTTTACCCTTGTGGTTCGAATTCACTGTTTTGTGCGTGTGTCTTTAATTATCTCACTTTTTGGAATTGCTAGCTTTCTTAGATTGACTTCCTTGTGTCTTTTATCTTACAGAAGAATCACATATCCCAGAAGAATTTCTCAGGCAGAGTGAGAGATGAAAGTTCTAATCTACATGCTGATGTAATAAGTAATAGAGGGGACGGTGGTCGTCCTCAATCAATGGCATTCAAGGCGTTTGGGTCACAAAGAAAAGAGAAAAAAGAGTCTCCCTCTGATTTTAGAGAGCAGCAGGTAGGCTCTTTTTTAAACTCACATCACTCTGAATGGTAGGATGAAAGTATTGTTCATGCCATGGTTGTTTTGGTATTTCAACCTTCAGTTGGTATTTCAACATTAATATTAATCGTCTACCAAATTGATGACAGACTGATCCTGGGAAGATTCAGGATGCATCCTTTCTTAATGCCGTTGTTAAGGTAAAACTTCTATTTCTGTTTTTTTTGTCCAAGTGATATATTTATTGTTTGTCTCCATGCAAGATAGAATCCCGAGATCAACTATTTGAAAAGTGTTTTCCTTTCTTGATTTGAAATTATTGCTTTTGGCTTATACCATTCAGGGGAGTGACACTGACTCTATAGTTGTTTCCACCTTCCTCAGGTTTATTGCACCCATACAGCGCCTGATTACTCCCTTCCTTGGCAGAAGCAAAGACAATTTACCAGCACTGGGAGGCAAGTTCTTAGTCGGATAATTGAACTTACTTGCTGATGTCCCTAAAATGTCTGCAAGATGTACTTATGCGTTCTTCAATTGCAGTGCCTTTATGATAGGAGATGGAAAGCTCTTGACAAATGCTCATTGTGTGGAACATGATACACAGGTTTACTTTTGTTTTTGGAGTTCCTATGTATCAGATGCTTGCTTCATATCTTTTATTCTGTTCATCTTATGCTAACTCCAGTGACATAATTCTTAATCAGGTTAAAGTGAAGAGAAGGGGAGACGATAGAAAATATGTGGCTAAGGTTAGTGTTATATATGTGATAGTACTTGCAGATACCTCTCTGGTCTATGCTTCTGATTTTGACTGTTTCTAATGATTAGAAGCATCTCTTGATGCCATCAATTTTCCTAATCAAACATGCCCCACCTACTATACAATTGCTGATAACTTTTCTGACACTTATAATCTACAGGTTTTAGTAAGAGGTGTGGATTGTGACATAGCTTTGCTTTCAGTAGAAAGCGAGGAATTCTGGAAAGGAGCTGAACCACTGCGGATTGGACATTTACCTGGCCTTCAGGTTTCATTATCCCATTAGATAGTGTGATATATTCCTTGGTCTTCTCATTTTCTCTGAAATATTTAAAGTGATATTTGATTATACAGATGAGCCATGGACAATAGTAAAAATTAAACAACCTGGTTTTGTATATTTCTATCGTTATCTCGTAGAATGGGTTACGACATCTATCTTAGTTGTGTGCATTTCTTTCTAAGAAACCAAGTCTCTAAGTGGTCTTATTCAAGGGTCCACCCTCAAAATATTCTTCCAGCCTCGGTTAACAAATAAGAAGCTTTCTTTTAATTCTATGATCTTTCATTCCTATTGTTCATAGAGCTTCGGCTTTCATTTGCAGGATTCAGTAACCGTTGTGGGATATCCTCTTGGAGGAGATACTATTTCGGTTACAAAGGGGGTTGTATCACGTATAGAGGTTTCTTCCATATTTTTGCCTTTGCTATGAGCCACTATATTATTGTGCAGATTTTAAGACTTTTTCCTTGGTCAAAATTTTTGGGTATATAGGTAACATCATATGCTCATGGATCATCTGACTTGCTTGGTATTCAAATTGACGCTGCTATAAACCCTGGTCAGTGTTTCTTCGAATGATAAATTGTTATCCTTTTAGTCCCTATTATCTTGCTGTCTTTCTGAGAAATCTGGTCCGTATTATTGTGATAGCCACTTCTTATACGTGTTAGATTTTAGGGAATAGTGGTGGCCCTGCATTCAACGACCAGGGGGAATGTATTGGAGTAGCGTTTCAGGTAATTGTTTTCGGATTTGAGGGCCCTTCTTTGATTCTCTTTTCAAACGTATACCTCATAGGAGATTTCCTCTAGGTTTACAGATCGGAAGAGACTGAAAATATTGGATATGTGATTCCAACAACGGTTGTTTCTCACTTTTTGACTGATTATGAAAGGAACGGAAAGTACACTGGTAAGAGTTTTATCTTCATGTCTCTCATGTCTTTGATTCAGCTCTATGTTCCACTGCAACCTTTCTGTTGTTATATAAATCTACTTCTCTTGTAGGTTTCCCTTGTCTTGGAGTATTACTGCAGAAATTGGAAAATCCAGCTCTGCGAGAGTGCCTCAAAGTCCCTTCAAATGAGGTAGACTTGATTTGTTAGGCCGTCTTTGCATTGTTAGATACAAGATTTCTCCATTAAAATGATGGATGATATGGATCCTTCGTCTTTAGCATTCTAAGGTTGCTCTAACTGATGTAACCTTAATTTCATAGGGCGTGTTGGTAAGAAGAGTTGAACCTACATCTGATGCACATAAAGTCCTGAAGGAGGTAAAGAACATCTAGGTTGCTGCTCTATTATATTTTTGCATTCAGGTCTTCTAGTTGCTTGGATGGATTTATCACATTTTTTATCCTTGGTTTCTGTGTATAGCTGACCATTGTTAACCATTGGATCAGGGTGATGTAATTGTAAGTTTTGATGATCTACATGTGGGATGTGAAGGAACTGTACCCTTCCGATCCAGTGAGCGCATTGCATTCCGTTATCTTATCAGCCAAAAGTAAAGACTTTGTATTAACCACAAATATTATAACTTCTTCGGCTTTTCATATGTGACTTATATTTTACAGAGCAGATTTGCAGGTGATGTGGCAGAGCTTGGTATCATCAGAGCAGGAGAACTTAAGAAAGTTCAAGTAGTTCTAAGGCCACGAGTGCACCTGGTAGGACTATCTGCATCTACCATTCTAGCTTTTCACAATTCATGCCTACTAAACTAACACATAAAATTTTATTGGTTTTTTGTGCTTGTAAATAGGTCCCTTACCATATTGATGGAGGTCAGCCGTCATACATCATAGTTGCTGGCTTGGTGTTTACTCCGCTCTCAGAACCCTTGATAGAGTATGTTCTTCTTAGCTGCTAAGATGCAAAATTGAAATAGATACTTTCTCCGAAGTCCTAACTCCTTTCTCCTTTTCTTTTTCCCTCAAACAGGGAGGAGTGTGAGGACACCATAGGCGTAAGCATATTATGCTTTCTCCTATTTAATATTTCAATCTATTAAACATTCGTTTTTTTAATCTCATTTTGAGTTTGTGCTCTTCCAATGTGTAGTTGAAATTGTTGACAAAAGCGCGCTACTCTGTGGCAAGGTTTAGAGGGGAACAAATCGTCATCCTATCACAGGCAAGTAGATAAAGAAATGTTTTTTCCATGTGCATTTTGATGAGACCAATGATAATTTCATGTTACTAATTGTCCGAGCGTATCTGTAGGTGTTGGCAAATGAAGTAAACATCGGGTATGAAGACATGAACAACCAACAAGTCCTGAAGTTGAATAGGACTCCTATAAGAAATATCCATCACTTGGCACACCTAATCGACATATGCAAAGACAAGTATCTGGTTTTTGAGTTTGAAGATAACTATGTGGCTGTGTTGGAAAGAGAAGCTTCAAATTCAGCTTCCTTGCGCATCCTCAAAGATTATGGAATTCCTTCAGAAAGATCGGCTGATCTGTTTGAGCCATATGTAGATCCAATAGATGACACTCAAACTATTGATCAAGGTTTTGGAGACAGCCCTGTGTCAAATCTAGAGATTGGTTTCGATGGACTGGTCTGGACATAAATGTGAGAATTGAATAACTTACATGCCACCCACTGCAAGCACACGTAGGACTCCAGAACATACATTCGGGAAATCCCTCAGCGTCATTGTAATTCATAAAAGTTTTGATCTAATCCAAGTTTAGTTCATTCTTTCTTCTATGTTCAGATCACTTGTGGTTGAGTTCACTAGATATTTGACCACATGAATGTTCTCCGTCGTCGTTATCTGAATGTACTAATAAAAGCATTGATAGAATCTTGAAAAAATCAAATGATTCATTGTAGGATTTTGATTGGAAAGGAAATTGAGTTATGTATATGGTTTGATTTACATAGAAGAAACAGAAACTCTTTTTGCTTTTACCGTTTCTCGTCTGCTCTAACTGACCAAAAGATTATTGCAGAAGAGGAAACGAAGACAACACAGAGGTGGCGCTCACTTCTATAACAGTGAAGAGCTACACGTTCACGGGTCTCTACTTTTATTTAATATTAGTATATTTTATTCATTTATTCAAATTAGCAAACCGTACAAACACTCCGACACAAACCAAATCCCGACAAATCCATATTTCATGTGCTCTGCCCAAAACAAACAAGAGGTCCACAACCAAACTCACCAATCTTGTCTTTTACCTCCTCTTCTATACCTATTAGCTGTCTACCTTTTCTCTTTAATTGCCTTGTTACTTTTACCTCTTAACTTGTCACTCTATCACCTCTCTCCAACACATTCTCAGAGACGCACATACTCACTCATATTAACCATGGGCGTTTCTCTCTTCACTGCATTTGCAGTTTTGTCACTTTGTTTATACACTTCAACATCCGAGTCATTACAGGTTCAGCTCTCCACCATATCAGCTGCACCTTCGTTTTGGCCTGATGCTCCCTCCAGTTTCTCAGCCTCTCCTCCTGCTATGTCTCCAGACATCTTTCCCATGTTTCCTACTCCAGGGTCCGGTGAGATGTCTCCTTCTCCGTCAGAATCTTCTGTCATGCCAACCATCCCCTCAAGTCTTAGTCCTCCAAATCCAGATGCTGTCTCTCCTGATCAAGCTCTTGCCTTCTCTCCATTTGGGTTTCCTCTTCCCGCCTCTTCCTCTGTTTCTTTCTCATCACCACTCTCTCTCTTGCTTCTCTTGCTCGTCTCCCTAGCTTTCTGCACATTCTAGTACTCATATAGAAACCATAGAGTAAGTTCTCGTCATATAATCTGCAAAAAGATTCATAACGTATTAATGTCTGTTTTTTCTTGTAGTCTTTAGTAAATGCTCATATAGTATTTTTATTGTTAGTGTTGGATTTGCTCATAATATGTTCTAATATTTTTGCAACACTTCAATTGGGTGGCGCAGTTGTTGTACTGTACTTGTAACAGTGATGGGTTTGTTCCTCGAAGTCAAATTGATTGATCCAATTATGTGTTCTTCACGTGTCGCTCTCTGAAACTGTTTCCTTTGTTATCGAAAAATTCAAACTTCCAAAACTCATCATAGCATTGCTTAAAAGTAGGACAACTACGCTTATCTCCCTGGCAATACAGAACGAAACATCAGATCTTTAATCTAAATAAACAATAAAATTAAACACTTAGCTAGCAGTTAAGTGGGCCTTGAGCTCACGAGGTTGATGAGCCCAGGACCGAACCAACAACCACTGTTCCGCTAAACGATCTTCTTTCCATCGCAAATGGTCTGGACTAACTTCCCAAGGAACCTCTCGATTGGCTGGAACCCCAAAACGCTGCGTTTCTTCATAGACTCTTCGAGAAGACGTCTTTTCAGCCTCAAGTTCTCGTCTTTGAGCGTCTCTACAGTTAAAGCGAGCTGTCTAATGACATCTCTCTTTTCCTCATCCTTCTGTAACAGTTGTCCCCTCAGAGATTCACTCTCTTGAACCAACTTCGACATTTCTTGTTGCAATTTCCAAGTCTCATTTTCTCTGCAGTTTTCCTCAACACACTTGAGTGTTTCCAACTCTTTGGGAGGACTAAAGGAGGCATTTTCCAGTTCCGGGTCTTCAATTTCAGAATCAGCGTATTCTTCGAACTCAGAATTGGTCGGAGAATTGGTGTCACAAGTAGATCCAATCGCATCTTGAAGAAGCTTAGAGGAACGTGATAGTGATAGGGTCTCAGAGGATTTCAAGTGATCGTGTCGCTCGGCCAACGAACGATGTGCACGATAAAAATCTTCGACTACGCTGATTAGCTCAGGACGTCTCTTGTAATAAGTCTCTGCGCGCTGCGCAAAAGAGTCAGCATTTCCCTCAATCAATCTCAACATTTCCTCTGTCTTCGCATCAAGCTCTGCCCATTACCATGATTAACAAATAATACTTAAGTCAATAATAATAAATCACCAAAAGGCCCAGAACTGTTATAACTTCATATCGAAACCCAAAAATAGAGCTGAAAAAACGTAGAATTTCCCTGGAAAACAGTAGAATAAACCATCGGATCTAAATGAACACCCATAGATCCTTCATTCTTGGAGAGGGAGAGAGAAAGAGTGAATTACCAGCGAGTGTTGAGTGAAGCCATGGAGAATGCTTAGAGGTCTTATGACTCTCGAACCACCACCATCTCAATTTCTCCTCCTCCCTCGCCATTCTTTCACTTCCCTGCATACAAGTTCACGACAATTTTGACTTGTTTTCGAACACAGCCTCATAGCGACTAGAGATCAAGTATCATACCTCCTCTTTTTTTTTATCTGAAGATCTTCAATCAGATATGTACACCAGTTCAATTGAGTTCGACTACTGAGAGAGAGAGAGAGAGAGGGAGAAGATACGAAACTGACCTAATTTGAAAATTTGAATTCTTGTTCATGAATCATGACTTGTTTTTTTTTTTATAACGTATGAATCATGACTTGTTGAGTTTTGAATTCGCTCATTATCCTTCCAGATCTTACGGCTATTACTACGCCTCATAAAAACGCCACGTGTAAAAACGCACTTAATTTGAGATCTCCCATTGTTTCTCGGGCCTCAGGCCCATTGATAGTAAATAGCCCATTAGACCTAAGATAAATAGCAAATTAATCTTGAGGGTGAAAAATGAAGGGAATTTGGGTGTTTTAAGAATCGAGGAGGTCTTGATCAATTAGGTCGAAGAGTTGATCGCCGATACCAAAACCGAGCATTCTGGCCATGTCGCTAGTCTTCAACCTGGGCTTAGGGACACCATGTTTCTTCAGCCATGGATAAGCCACAAACACTTTGTTCATTATGAACAGTTCTAACGCCTCTGGATTGAATACCACACCCATTCTCAAGCTCATCTGATGAGGGACTAACATAGCCGCATAACGAGCAAGCTCTCCAGCTCTCCAGTCAAGCACAACAGGAAGCCAAGGATACGTTGCATCCAGTCTCAAGAACCACAGTCTTATTTCAGGGTACTCCGATAGTTCACGCGGATCCGTAGGATCTTCTCTCGTGTAATTAATTGTGAATCCGATGCTTCGTTCCAAATATCCTTTTGGTTCAGCTGCACAAGATCGAAACCACTTCCATCAACACTAGTCTAAAGCTTTCACTTTTATCAATGCTACCCACGATTCAAGTTACCTAGCAAAGGTGAAGTGATCCCGGTGGCTGTTTGAAACGGGGATAAGTCAAGCCGCCTTATAGACTCGTCGTTAATCACTACTTCGTATCGGCCGGTCGTCGGAGGCATTGGAGGTGAAACTTTATCTGAATCTGCTAGGTTCCACCTTTCAAATATTCAGCATTTCTTAAACTTGAACACAAGTTAAACATAAACATCAATCAAAGAAGACGGGTCCGTAAACTGAAGCTCTAACAGTCAGAGAGTAGAGGAATCAACTACGTACCGTCTTCATCATCAAAAGGAGATAGGTCGAAATTGCCAGAAGGATTGAAGGCCACGGAGACAGCTACATTTTCTGATTTCTTCTTTCTCACACACCACACGGCGGAGGCTGGAGCGGAACCCATCTCTAACGGCGTCACCGGGAGAACCGAAAACGCCACGGCATGTCTCGGCGAGAGGAAGAGAGACGGAAAAAGAGGTGGCTTTGCAGCAGCCATAGACGCTAAGGAAGGAGTCAATCTCTTTTCTCTCTTCTCTTATACATTTGTGTGGACTCCTTTTTATCTTCTTACTTTGGTCTTTTCGGCATTTCCTTGGATTTTTTTTATCCTTTTCTTCACCGCAAAAAATGTTTCTGATTTTTGTAGAGGAAACCTAAAATCCATTAAAAACTTGTACAATATGACGATGGGAAAGAGAGATCGTTCTCTGTACAGAACTAGAAATCATCTTACAAAGTTCTCTGTTGCAGGATCATAATGTATGATAATCAGAGTGTTTGGTCCAAGGAAGAATCAGAAGAGAGCTTCAGCGAGGAACCGCCACCAAAGAGGGGTCTCATGCAAGCATCGTCAAATCTCCTCCAGTAGACGTGGATTGTGTTGGTTGGTTGTTTCAGGAGCATCTGAAAGCTTTCCCGCCTTGTCATCTTGTTGTCGTTGTTTTGACAAGTTCTGTGTTTCGGGTCTTCTTCCTCTTCATCCCCGTTGCTGTTTGAAAGCAGCGGTAGAGCAAGTGCATTAGAGCCTTCTTGGTCTCTCGAGATCGTATGACGTTCTCGTGGTAAAAGAAGTTGCACCAGAGGCTTCGTCAGTATCCCAAACACCTGAAAAAAAAGTACAAACCTGGTGTTTTAACATTCAGTTTTCTGTTATTATAATGAGTATATATGGAGACTCGGTAGTATTATTACAAGGGTGCTAAAGAGGACAACAGTGATGGTGCTTGTGATCATTACAGCATTTCCCTGCAGCTGAGTATGCCCCGAACGTGTAAACTGCATCAAATGCACGCGGTATGAGTTTTCCAACAGTATTCAGGAGAAGGTAAATTACAATCTAATATCTACTCTAAAAGGTTGACTCGTACATACCTTGTTATAAGCAAGTGCTATAGAGACTGCACCTCGTATGAGGCCAGCCCACCACACAACAATCTGCATTGTACAATTTCATAGAGATTTCATCATCTTACAAAATAAGAAGCCCGAGTATTCAGCTATAGTTACTACTCACCTGTTGTCTGAAGCTAATCTTGTCCATCTGTGACTTCTTATTTAAGTTTGACAATGCGGACAACAAGAAAATAGAAATAGCTCTTCCGATCATCACGAGTCCAAGCAGTATTGAACTAACCCCAACTGATATCCCTGGACTGTGGAAAAAGTAGGAACAATGAGATTAATCAGAACATTTTGTAACACACTAATCCAGAGTATCTGCTGAAAGAGTTGTTGCACCTCCGACTAACAATTTTCCACTTCTCCATGTCCAGCGCATCCATGCCAACATAGAGAAACATGAAGGTATCCGCTATACAAGACAGCGTGGCGAAGGCATACCTGATGAACAAGAGACATTTCAAGGGTTCATCAAAGAATATAGAATTTAGCCATATAGAAGGCTCAAGTATAACCAATTGACATACTTGGTGGTTACTCTTGACTTTTCTGTCGCGTTATGCCAGGTGTAGTGCGACATGACTATTCCGCAGAAGAACACAGTGAGAATACTGCTCAGTTTAAACAGCTGAAATAGATAGTTAGTGGCAACAGTAAGCAGATGCACTTATACATCGTGAATATTAACGGAGTGTAGCAAAACAGAGAATATAATTCTATAGAAAAACTCACTTCTGCCAACAAATATGAAAGATACGCCATTAGCATCAAAAGAGCAACTTCACGGTCAGTAGAGTGCCTGAGGAATATTACTATTTACAAGTTTGGAAGAAAAGGGAAATATATTTCCGAGTTTCTTATAGTTGTTTCCTCATTTTGTGTCACATAACTGCGAGCTAAGATGAGTACATAACGGCAGTCTAATTTGAACCCAATGTAGATTTTACTGCTGTCAAATACCTGCCAATATATAACTTCTTTATGGTGTAAGCACTGAGTAATCCAACCTGCCAGTTTGAAAAAGAACAATATGAGCATGTGACCAGACCGAAAGAGAAATGGAAATGACAGAATTCTTGAAGAAATAGTGGTAAAACAGCAATAGCTAAAACAGATCAGGAGTTGCTAACTTAATGTCTTCAGGGGAGCCATTACCAATAAATATTTCTCTTACCATCCCAGCATACCAAGGCACAGCATTCAGGTTGCAAACCACAAGAAATAAAATTCAAAGAAAGAGAACCTAACCATTATCCCCAGAACTGTACTGGTACAAAACAAATAGATGAAGCTTCCAATCAACTCGAGTACGATGCTTGAGGTCATGTTGGAGAGATCAAATCTTTGGATTGCGTTGAAGAGTACAATGGATGTAGCATCGTTCACCACACTTTCTCCAAAGACTAGACTGTATAGAAAAGGCGTCTCGTCTTGATTGAGAACCTGTTAGGTGAGTCACAAGAATAGATCACATTTAGTTTCATCTACTTTCACTAGGTAAATGCTGTTGTACGGTTGATAGACTATTATTACTTGAAGAGTGCAAACAGAATCCGTGGCTGAAAAGATTGTCCCCAAAGCTAGATAAGATGAAGTAGAAAATGGATTAGGTATCTCATAAAATACAAAGAGAATGATAAAGGAAACAAAGCATATCGTTTTGCTCTAAGGAAATACTAGTTTAGTGGACTACCAAGATAATCTGTGGGGTCAAGGAACCCAATATTCATTGTTTTGAATAACTGCCATGAACCTGCATCAAGAATTGGAAGTTACATGATTGGCAAGAGTAATGAGCGCTAACAATCCATACCGGGACTGAAATTTTTTCCTTGAGAATCCAGTTATTACCCATTGATATGACTGCGAAGGAAATGAAGGTACCAATTGCCCCAAGCAAAACTATAGTAACGAAATTTTGGAAGAACCGTTTCTTCTTCACTTGAAATCTGTTACACATGACAAATTATTAAAATGTACAGAAATGTTATGTCTAAGAAACATTCTAAGCAGAGGAACATAGAGAAAACTTACCCAGCATTGAATATAATAGGTGGAAGAAGGTATATGAAGAAAATCTCCTCATTAAACACCATTAGGTGTGAGTTATTTCCTCCAGTGGTCAAAAGAAGAGCAAAGCCAGCACTCAGCCCCTGCAACCGGCGATTTCAACATCAAAACGACTCTTCATAAAATCCAATATAAAAGGAAACATTCCAGCGATAGAGAAGAATCAGCATAGGATCAACTCACAATTACTAGAGCAGTAATTGACTGGTTCATCCATCGTTTCTTCTCGAGAAGATCACCAAGAAGAAAGCAAACGCAAAGTAGCGCAATAAACAAAGTGATGGAAAATACACGAGAGTCCTCCATGTATGAAGATATCTTCAATCTCAATATCTCATCCTCCTAAACAAATTGCATTAATAGAAATTCATAAATCTGTGAATCACTGCTCATACGAAGTACACTATCCGTTAGGCTATTGGAAACGATAACCTAACATTCGAGGAATTACATGAATCATTCAAGTTACAGACAGCAAACATCTTATCAGGATTCTGGGCCGAACTAATCGATAAAACAGATGAAATAACTGAAGTGGTTAAAAGTAAATAAAAGTCAAGTAATATCTCAAGCTTCTCCAGAAATATCACATGATGGAACTAAAATCAATTTGTAGGAAACTTCCAAAACCCGTTCAGACGTGAGACTTATCAAGTGAACGTGGCTGTGCCTGTGCATTCCATCTATTTCTCGGGAAACAACAAGAGAATGCAAGAAATTAGTAAAGAGAAACGTATCGTTACCTGAAACCATGCGCAGGATCAGGATTCCGATACAGATAAAGGACGGTGAGAAATAAGGAATTTGAAATGAAAGGAATCGAAGAAGCTTGAAGAAGAGGGAGAGTAGCGAGCAGCAATCAAGTGCGTAAAAGTTCACCGTAACTGTTTAATTTTTTCAACGTGGCGTTTTATTTACACCGTTGATGTACTTTTCAAGGCTGTCAATGTCCATCGACATATACGGCTAGATGATGGTCCCCTTTCTTTCATATTATTTCATCATCTCAATTCTCTATTAATAATTTTAGTGATTATAGATTTTACCGCCTATCCATAAAAAAACTCGGTTATAATATGAAATATTTAATCCAAAGAATTATCATCTTTTATTGCTAAAAATAATTCGTTAGATATATAATATTTTGTCTGATCACAATATCTTTTTTTGAAGAATCTCCCTTCTCCCATATAACAAAATGAGATCAATTTGGAGTATCCATGGGTAAGTTAAATGATATCTTGAGTCCATGTTTTCCGTTCAATATATCGGAAAATAAATCACTATCCAAAGGCCCATGTTGGCTTTAGTTCAGCCCAATGGCTCAATTTAACGGTTAAAAATATTTAATGGCCCAACTATCTACCACATCACTGTTGTCTAATATTTTGTTGTACAAGACTTTTTTTTTTTTTTTCTAATAGACTTTTATTTGTTTTTCTAAAGTCTAGACTTTTTTTTTATATTCATCAGATCAATATTGTAAAAAAAAAATCACCAGATCAATGTTTGGTCCAAATTATAAAAATAATACTATAATATTTCAGCTAAAAAAAAATAAAGTTGAATTTTTGAAGTACCTTTTGGACCTTTAAAACGGCAAAAGTGCGGTGATCACGGCAACAAAGGGCTTACTGTTTATTTTGACTAATTAAATTAGCTATTTTACGTTGCGTAGAAACAGGGAAAACGGAAAGCAAGCTTATATCAAAAACACAATTTATTTTTATTTAATTACCAAATCTTAGTTTAAATTTTTATGATTCATCTTATCTTAAGCAAGATTTTTTAACCTGATCACTTACCATAATCTCACTTAATTTCTCAAGATTCCTACATAAACATTCCTACTTGAAAAAACATACGGGTTTTATTTTATTTTGGGATATCTATTTCTTATTTTATAGTTAAAAATCTCTTTAGATATCAAAGAAAAATATTACTTTAATTGGTTTTAATGATTCATTCATGTGGCGAACTATTATTTTCTTTTACTAAAAAAAGGTTTTGCTTTTAATTTTATAATTAAAATGAAGAGAAAATAAATACATACGTGAGACGTCCATATGTAAATGTATTTATTTGTTGTCAAATAGAGTTAAAAATTAAATGAGTATAAATTAGAATTAAATAATGAGACAGAGAGTAACAAAGCGATTGGATAATATACACTCTCCTCTCCCTCTTCCTTCCCCCATCAATCTCCAAACCCTAAATCTATTTCCTCTTTCTCTCTCTCTCTCTCTCTCTGACTGCTTCTGTTCTGTGTTGTCGTAAAAAGCATCAGCTTTCGAGTGTTGTCGATTTCGTTGTCCGAATCTGGGACCTGGGTACAGCTCCCGAGCTCCACCAGGTTTCTTCTCTACTCAATCCGTTGTAAAGTTTTTGTTTTCTCCGCTCTGGAAGCCATTGATGCGAAGCTCCATGGGATTTTTTCTTTGTCTTTTTGCCATATCTTCAGTGGGATTTAGGTGTTGTTTGTTTATTTTTGGATCTTTATCCGACCGGATCGTGATTGTGTACAAGTTAGTATCTGTTGATCTCTTCTTGCACCTGCTGCGTTAGTACTCCTAATCTGAAAGTATGAAGCTTGTTGTGTCGAGAAGATATTGATTCATCTGTGTTTAATACCTGGAGATTAGGTCCGAGGGGATAATCTTTTGGCTTGTTGTCTTGTGTCGCGAGTCAATCTGGGGCTAAGGAGATCTCGTTCACTCAGAATGTGGGTTTATTAGGGTTCTGTAAAAGTGGGAAACTTCGAATTAGATGCGTAAATAGTAGAATTGGAAACCATGTCGTTCAAGAGTCTGATTCAAGACATGAGAGGAGAGCTAGGGAGTATATCTAGAAAGGGATTCGATGTGAGATTCGGGTATGGGGTGAAATCGAGGTCTCAACGTGTGGTTCAGGATAGTTCTGTTCCGGTGGACGCTTTTAAGCAGAGCTGTTGGGCTAGTATGCCACCAGAGCTACTGAGAGATGTACTGATGAGGATAGAGGCTTCTGAAGACAGTTGGCCATCAAGGAAGAACGTTGTTGCTTGTGCTGGTGTTTGCAGGAACTGGCGAGAAATCGTCAAGGAGATAGTCAAAGTTCCTGAAGTTTCTAGCAAATTGACGTTTCCAATCTCCCTCAAACAGGTTCAATATCCCATCATAGTTCTCATAACTCACTTCTGTGTTTCTTTAGGCTAATGTTTGCTATTTTTTCTTGATTTTGTGTTATAGCCTGGTCCAAGGGGGTCACTTGTTCAATGCTATATCATGAGAAACCGAAGCAATCAAACATACTATCTATACCTAGGCCTAAACCAAGGTGAAATAAACAAAACTTATGCTATTTAGTAGTTGCTAAGGCTGGTTATATAACAGTGAATATTGTGTTTATCTGACACAGCAGCTTCAAATGATGATGGAAAGTTCCTTCTTGCCGCAAAGAGGTTTCGGAGGCCAACTTGCACTGACTACATCATCTCATTAAACGGTGATGATGTCTCAAGGGGAAGCAATACCTATATTGGAAAGCTGAGGTAGCTACCTACAGTTTGATTTGCGGTTTAACTGCTTCATCCTTCATATATATGGTCAATAAACCTTTCCATTTCCAATTCTTCCAGATCTAACTTTCTGGGGACCAAGTTCACTGTATATGATGCTCAGTCAACGACTCCTGGAGCTCGGGTTACCAGAAGCCGTTCAACCAGACTTCTCAATTTGAAACAAGTGAGCCCAAGAATTCCATCTGGCAACTATCCTGTAGCCCATATATCATATGAGCTCAACGTCTTGGGTTCCAGGTGATTATTTTCTTGCGTACAATACAGTTTGAAAGGCAAAATGTTTTGGTGTAGTTATGGTGGAGTGAATAAAATTATGGCTCTGCTAATCATGACCATTGTTGTACCAAATTAGGGGACCAAGAAGGATGCAGTGTGTGATGGATGCAATACCTGCATCATCTGTAGAACCTGGAGGAACAGCTCCTACTCAGACTGAATTCATTCACAGTTATCTTGAAAACTTCCCTTCATTCTCTTTCTTCAGATCAAAATCAACTCGTTCAGAGAGTCTACCTTCTGGTCCTCTATCGTCGGCTCCAAAGGAGGGATTGCTGGTCTTGAAGAATAAAGCTCCCAGATGGCATGAACAGCTTCAGTGCTGGTGCCTCAACTTCAATGGGCGTGTCACAGTTGCTTCAGTGAAAAACTTTCAGCTAGTAGCTGCTCCTGAGAACGGACCTGCTGGACCAGAGCATGAAAATGTGATTCTCCAGTTTGGGAAAGTCGGGAAAGACGTATTTACAATGGATTACCAGTACCCTATTTCTGCATTCCAGGCCTTCACCATTTGCCTTAGCAGCTTTGACACCAAGATAGCTTGTGAATGAATCAACCCAGGGGGGGCATCTTCTTCTTCTTCTTCTTCTTTTTCACACCAAAATGAAAGTTATTTAGTGTGTATCCTTTGGAAAGAGAAACGATTGCTGAGTTTAAGGCTTTGGTCTCGTTCTGAAAAGTGTTTGTACATAGTTTCAGATGTATTGCGAGTCCATACAGAGAGACGAAAGTGGAAGTGAAAACAGTAGATGTGTGTTTGTTGTTATTCTGTTGTGTTGGTAGTAATTGTAGCTCCAAGACTTTTGTTTCCACATTTCAGATAAATTAAATTGCCTTTTTATGGCATTACCAGTGGTATCTATCCAGACAGATATAGTATATAATAAGATCGCCTTGAAGAGATAAGAATCATATGCAACATCCATTACAGTGGGTTGTTTTTTTTAGTTACTTACGATGCTCTAGATATAGTAAAAAGAAAGCAGATTGTGTTGATTCTGGATTACAGCATAACTCCGGCTATCAATAATATCGTGGAAGAAGTGGCGGGGATACTACTGGTGGTGGGCTGCCAAAGCAATCTCGAAACAACCAGCAACAGCAGAGACAAGATAGACTGCAACATTCCACATACATAACATAATATCTTCAACTCACTACACACTTGCACAACATAAGAAAGAACTAGAATACAAAACAGAATACATCATTACCAGGAACATATCATGTCTGATAATCCACCAAATGGTGGCAACACTGGTCCTCCAGGCCCTGGCCCCCATCCAGGACCAGGTCCGCCCGGTCCTCCAGGTCCACCCGGTCCTCCAGGTCCACCCGGCCCTCCAGGTCCAGGTCCAGGTCCAGGTCCTCCAGGTCCCATGAAAGGTTATCTATGTTCTTGTTATACTACTTAAGAAATCTTTGTTTCAACTCGCTTTGTGAACGTCATAGACTTATCAAAGCAGGATCCCTATATAGCAGTTTGGTGGTGGATTATCTTCGTAGAGGAACAAAAGTTTTCAAAAGTAAACGGCACCAAACAGTTTAGGAAAGAAAGCTGCAACATCAGTTCAACAAGGGTAACAAAACCAAGGGGTTAAAGAATGAGAGCTGCAACTGCTCTTCCCTCTACCAAATGATCAAATCCAATGTGTAAAGAAACATTTACTTTAGACCACTTTTTACAAAGCAATTGAAGGCATCGAGTCGACAGGTTCATCAGAGAAGCAAACACTAATAAAAAAAAAACAAAGTCTTAAAAGTTAAACCTTTTTGCCTCAGATTAGCATATTGGCACATTTCTCATCACCCGCGTTAATCTCCGCGGTGCGCAAAATAATAGTTGCCGTGGGCTCGTGCTTTCCGACATCTGTCTTTCATCGGCAAAAACACACAAACATCAAAATTCAATTAATCAATCTACCCAAAAAAAAAAAAGAGAGCCCTATAACAAAATAAATCCCTTCCGCTAACTTATGAAGTTTTGAGACCAAAAAGCTAACGATTTGAGGAGAAAAGAGGTCGTAAGATGCAAGCTTTAGCAGCCAAAAAAATGGTCGCTAGGGCTTTTTATATATCTCCGGTCGTCGTGGAAATTATAAATCTTCCGGATTGAACTAAGTTAATGGGCTCTAGTTAAAAGCCTTACATTTTTGCATATTAATTGGGCCTAATATGTTACAACCTAAAGAGGACGTGGTGATATCCATCACCCATGGTGTCATGGTGTGAGTTAGAGAGAGAAAGAAAAGCCATAAATTTCTAATTCTACTCCATGATTCTCGTCATCTTCTCCGTTCAACATTCATGATCAGTTACATTTTTTATGGTTGTGTTGTGTTTCATTAATGTACACTTGAGAGAGTTTTTAAGTTAGTGCAGAGAAAATCTCTAAACCATTAATTAGTAGTTTTCATGATCACCCGGCCCATGGTACTGTTATCTTCTTATCATATGAATCTCTGTTCACATTTGCACATTCGTGTATGTATAGTTTCTGATTTATCCCTCACTTTTTTCAGAGGCAGCCAGATTAGAGATTACTAACAAAAGGTACATATTATTACATCTATCTTCCTTAGATCACAATTTACAAACATTAAGTAACACCAACATTATTGGAATACAAAACTTAAACGATCATACACATATATGATTCGTTTACACACAAAAAAAGCCAGAAGAGAGAGAGAGATTTGTATATTATACAATCAAAAGTGATTCTTGCTATATATAAAACTAGTTTCTAAGGCATAAGAAGAGCAATGCAGTTTTTTTATTACACACCTTTTGTGATCATATTCATATTCATATTCATATTCATGGGTCTGCCTTAGCAAAACGTCCTCTGATTCTTGTTCTGCTTTCTGCACGAACCTTGCGTGATTCGTATCTGATATGTTTCTCATACCTGTTTTCATTTTGGTCATAATCTAAAGCATCTGAGACAGTACTTGAAATACCCTTTAATATATACTTAAAAAGTTTTAATTGAGATATATTAATGGTGTTTGTTTGTTTGTTTACCTTCGAGATTTCTTTTTTTCTTTGTAGCGAGAGAGTGCAGAGTTTCTCTCAAGACTGTTGATCTCATGAATCGTGGTTGACTTTGTTGTTGTGGAGCAGACTGGCACCATGAGAGTCTCTTCCTCACACCGGCTTCTTTTGAGCAAAGAAGATTCTTCAGGAAAGAAACGGTTCACATCTTGGGAGACAAGAAGACAAGGTTTGTCTTCCGGGTCAGTTAAGTTTGTTAGCAGAGAATAAAATGGAAAGTCTTCATCTTCTTGATGTTCATCTGCACCCCCTTCGTACCATTTCATTCCACTCACCTTCAAAATTCACAAATTCAATAAACCACAACAACAATAACAGTAGCTAGTACTATGGAGTTTGTCTTGTGTGTGTTACCCTCCCTACCTCGCATGGTTGAAACAGATTGTTATCTGACGGCAAGAACTGGAATCCATTATGATCATCATTTTCTAGGGTTTCGTATTTTAAACAACTTGGCTCCGATCTTGAAAGCTCCCGGAGTTGCCGTATCATCTCATCCTTTTGTTTTCCGCAAGTGGCGTGACGATTCTGAATTTCAAATCATCAAACTTTTAATATTCTTTCAATTAAACAAAAAGCAGTAGCTTGAAAAAAAGAAAGAGCTTGCCTTGGGCAGAGAAGGAATATCCATAGCCCGGAAATTGTGACCCGACCCGCCGGAAGCAATCAGATCGTTGAGGGAAACAATCTCCGGTGTCTCCCAAATCAAGAGCTCCGACGACCCTCCTCCTCCCCCTCCTCTTCCTACTCCTGTAAACCTTTCACCGTCGTTTAAAAACAGAGACTTGTCACTTAGATCATCGAGCCCCACGATTGCTAAAAACTCGGTGACTGAGGGACAGCCTGAGAATCCTTCGACGGGTCTCCGGCTATGGAGGGAATTAGAGGAGCCAGTAGCGCCTCCGCAGCGGGAAGAAGAGGTATGACGTTCCCAATCGCAATTCTGGCAGAGAAGAGAGCGTTTGGTGTCGCAGAAAACGGAAGCGGGAGAGTCGTGACAAGAATCACAGAGAAATGATCTAAAATGTTTGGCGAAGAGTTGGTTTGCGGAGTGAACTTCTTTGTCACAGGCGAGACAGAGCTTAGCAGAGTCGGCTTTGCAGTAGAGAAGAGCAACAGAGGAGTTGCAATAGTCACAAGACTGACTCGATTCTTCTTCGCCTTTTTCCATGGAGGAAGAGATGATCATAGTGGAAATTCAAATCTTATCTTTGAAGGGCAAATCTGAGACTAGTAAGAGAGAGAGAGAGAGAGAGAGAGAGAGAGACAGTGACGCGGTTGTTAGATGGAAGAATCTTCCAAGTTGTTCTTGGGATCTTTAGTAGGGAAAGAAAAAGGCGATATTTTTCTCCAACTACTTTGGCAGATTATGTAAAAGCGATATTTAATTGTTTTCTACCACTGACGTTACAATGACGCCATCGTCAAAATTCCTTCCTTCCTTGGGGAAGAAGCTCCACACAAATTCATTTATTTTAATCAAATTAATCTACTGCATATACTATAGTTAGCTTAATTTCGACTGTTTTTAATTTTATACTGTTTTTTTTTTTTTTTTTTTT